>JAGKQA010000169.1:0-83398 GCA_022609195.1 Plenodomus libanotidis
ACATAAGAGAGATTCCCCGCTGGATGTGTTGGATATCAAGCTCCTAATGGCGCAGCTGACCGCTGGCCTGTTCCTTGATCTGCTGTTGGTCCCTTGGGTTATAACACTCCTTTCTCGCACTTTCGGAGATTAAGCAGATTAAGCCTTTGAATAGGTGGAATATGGATAAAGCTGGTCTTATTAAAGGCTAAGGGGATAATGAACTAGTCCTTGGGAGTGCTGAATTTAGTTTAGTTAAAAGAAAAGACTCTGGATCTCGCCTTTGGACTTCTTTTATTAAGTGCATTTCAGCTATTAGCAACTTTCTTCCTCTATTCGTTATTTTCAAAGGCAAATTAATATAATAATAGTAGTTTCCTCTTTAATTCGAGTTATATAAGGACTGGCGATTTATAATAACTGAAAATGCGTAGACTAATAACGCAATAATATTTAAATGGCTTTGAAAGGTATTTATTTTAAGGATATAATTCATAGACTTAACTAAGAGGCGACTATTTATCTTAAATAGCTATAAAAGCTATATTACTACGGAGTTTATATAGGAATATTATTAAAATAATATATTATTATTATATTTACCCCCTTATACTTCTTATATCCTTTAAACTCTTAATCTTAAAGTCTTTTCTTTGCTAAAGCGGTCTTATCGGAAAAGACTTGACTAATTATATTAATAGGAAGAATTAATAAATATTGGAAAGAGGGATTTCCTCGAAAACTATTGCCTTTCTCGACTAAACGCTCTTTTTAATTAAAATATTAGATCTAGATTAAAAGCGACTAGTCTTTGGCCTATAGCATCGAATAAGGCACTTTTAAGTCCTTTACTATTAGAAAACAGTATTAAGCGGACGCAAGAAAAGACTTAAAAGACCCTCGGGGAGTTAAAAAAGGCTAAATTTGTATTATTAAAGGTATTAGACATGCAATAAATAATCTAGTTAACGCTATAGAAGTCTCGAGATCTAAGGGACCAGATCGACTTATTTAATAAGGATAATCTAGCTAATTAAACATTACGAAATTCCTTTAGAAAGGTTATAAAAGGCTTTGAAAAAAAGGATCTGTTATTAGCACAAGCCCTAAAAAGGATTAAGGTATTAGAAGCCAAAGTTGTGATTAGTTAGCTATAAAAGAGAAGGAAGGTTGAGTTGAGTCCGAATTCCAAGTTCGCTACGATGAATAATATAATGCGCACCCAGGAGGAGGTTGTAGGGGCTATAAATAGTGTTATTGAAGAGAGCGAAGCTGAAAGTATAATTGTAGAAGAGGACTGTATTGTAATGGCTTAATTGAATTAGTTATATGGTGTTGAAATAAGGTGGTAAGAAAAGTAGTGACTTTTATGGGGTGAGCCGAAAAGGGGGGGTGAGCCGAAAGTACGTAACTTAACTTATCCAAAGTTATCCACATCATTATAGTCGTATATAATTTATAATGGCGTTATAGCCTTTATATTACAAGCCATTACAAAAGCACTCACCCATAGGCATTGCTTATGCGAACGTAGTCTTCCTATTAACCTTACTTACGCATTACATAAGCAATACCCATAGGTAGAACGAACTGCATTACCGTACGCGCAAAAAATTCGAAAACATTAGCATTATAAAACCGATATCACTAGGAAATTAAGGGAATTAATACAGATTATATAGAGCTAAATACTTATTAAAGATAATATTTATTAGATGCAATTTTTTTAATTTTTTTTGCTACTAAGCGTAAGCATCTTTTTAAATGGCAAGGTTGCGACTCCCTTATCTCGACTCATATAATCAACTGCCGCATATAAGAAGGTCGTCGGCGGCCGTCAACTACCATCAACCCACATATTTCGCTAGATTCTTCGCTAAAAACAACAAACCCAAATACCCTATTATTGGCTATATGCTTTGCTTTATAACCCCTTTAATATAAAATTAGCTTTTACTCTCCTCACCAGCAATCGTTGCCCATTTTCCATCTTAAGGCTATCCAAGAACTTAATACACCTAATAGTCTTCTCCATTATAAGTAGCGTCGATTTAAAGCATAAATATATACTCGCCCTCGTACTCCCAATCCTCGCGCTCTCGGTAAACCGTAGCGTTGAAACTCGGTCCGGCTAAATGCCTATGATATAACGGTATTGGCAACCTTGCTCATAATAAACTCTTTCCTTTCCATAGGGAAGCCATTCATGATCTTGCGCAGATTGACATTATGTGCAAGGAAGCTCTGCTTCTTTAGCAAGGTAGGTGCCACGGTATGCGCATAGTTATCTCCGAGTAGCGAGGCGAGAAGACAAAGGTTAAATGCGGTAAAGTAGTTAATATAAGGGGAACGCACATTACAAGTGTCACAGTCGGCACTAAGATTGTTACTAAGCTTGCTGGGCTTAATAAGCAGTCTCGTGCCTATCTACTTAGTACCAAAGCCTCAATAGTAATTAGTTCTTTAGCGACACTTCTTTAAATACATAATACTTTGCGAAGCCTATTTAAGATTATGCAATCTATTTTCCTAATGCCGTAAAATCAAATGGCCTAATAGCTCCGAGTTAAGGTGAGGGTATTATTGTGCCGTCACCTAGATAAACCCTTCGGGTTAATTTTCTGGATTATCTTACTATACACCTATACTCATAGACATGCCGCACAAAGCAAAATTAGATTTACGCCTAATAGCTAAGACAATATGGCGGCACAAAGACATTATGGAGGAGGTAGGATAGTATAATAGTTTTGGACGTATTAGTAAAATGAAGAATATATAGCGATTACCTTAGCAATATCAAGCCGCATATTTTATAAAGTAGACAAAGATATCTTCCCAATGCCAGATAATTGCCATAGTTAATCGAACTAATCTTAAGCCCACTGTATTATATCATCGCATCTATTTAAATTCTCGTAACCTATTAAAGCGGCCGGAGGGCGCATAGAAATCGACGGAGCAAGAAAACATTCTTCATATCGATACTCGCCCCCAGCGGATTGGGATATGCTATCATTAGAATCCCATTCGGAGTCGGCTTTAATAGACAACCGAACCATTAATAAGGGCTAAGACTAATAAATATCATTTTACTAATCCGCAGTAGTCCAAGGCTCATAATATTCCAAGCCCTACTATGCTAGCCCACATCTACTAAGATTACTAATAAGTATTAGACCCAAGATAGAGGAAAAACCTTGGACCCTCTCGACCTGCTCGACAAGTTCTTCGCACTAAGAGAGGATATTCTCGGTATATCGACGGCTCCACCAGCGCGAGCAGCGGCAGATCTCGGGGCCGACTACTCTAAGGGACCAAATATTAATTATATATTATATTCGTATATCTGCTGCAGCTACACCTATGGAGCTCTGATGCTTTATAATATTTACTACTAAAATTTATCCGAAACTACGCATCGGTTAATAAAATGTTAAAGTCTCCGAATATTATATTAATGGTTCCGGCACTACGGTACCGGACGAGGATGCTGGCGGTCTTAACGTTGCGATGTGCTATAAACTACCCGTAAAGGTAGACTAACGCCGAGAGAAGATTTATCATCATTTACTTACTCTTATTTATCGAGAGATTAGTCCAAGCTGCCCCTATATGCGAACTCGAGGCAGAGAGCTAAATACAGCTGGTCTCGATAACCTAAGAAGACCATTATGTATCGCTGCACCCCTTATTATAAGTAACCATCTTCACAGTATAGAACTGGGATACTAACATAATTAATAGAGCGCATATCATTAATCACCTGCCTAAGGGTCTCGTATGCATTGCTCCGGCCTGGCAGCCTGGGTTTCGCGGTCTTCTCGGCATGCAATTTGCTGCTAGTCACGTTTTAGAAGCAATAGATACACAGTGGTTCCCCCAGAAATAGCGTGAGACTCAGACCGGAAAATATATGCTATTCTAGGGGAGTATGCTATTTGTGGTGACGACCAGGGAGGGGTAGCCCCCCTGTGCACGGGCCATATCCACACAGAGCTCATTAGTCATCAGTCAACGTCAGTCCATCTTTGCTGGCCCGTCCCTGACGGTTACCCATTTGCTCCCCCCCCACAACCCTCCTTCAACAACAACCACACTATTTACAAGTCCCCAGATTCGGCATGCCTCTTGCGTGCCCTCAATTTGACCTATTCCATAAGAATCAGCATCTCTGGCGCTTGATTTTTAGTGCTAACAGGTGGTCTGACAGCTGTGACTGAAGATTTCCCCTGGGTTCGCAACGGCACTCTCGAGCTAGCCACTACTTATACGGTTCAACGCAAAAAACCTTCTGATAGGAGTAGCAAATAGGGCCTCTCTCTTCAGTGAGGCAGACTACACTGTGGTTGAGTACTGGATTCCTCGCGGGACAGGATTGAAGCATACGTACTAGCCAAGAGGACCACGGTAGAGGTCACTGTAGTCTATATAAAGAGGAAGAAGTGCAAGAGAATATAAGGAGGAGTGTAAAAGACCCGATCTCTAGCGATTGGTGCGTGGGCTGTTTCTGTGGACTAATCTATAACAAAATCTATAGGAAATGTGTCCAAATATCTCCTTCACGCATTTGACTGATTTGCCGACCCTCGAGCCTAACAATCAACCTGTTCATAGCTGTGACATCCCTGTCTTGAAAATCTGTATTTACGTCTGATAACGCAATCAGCTCTTTCAAGTGTTTCACACCCACAGACGCAGCGGTCCACGCAAGTCAATCGGAATCAAGCCGCTTGACAAGTTAAGTTGACGGTTTCGAAGTACCTATACAAACAAGCAAGCCGGGATTTTAGGCAAGCTGCTTGTAAGTGTACAAAAAAGCTGTCGTCCTCTTATTTTTGCCCATACTAGGGTCAGTTTGACCTATTGTGGGTCGTATCGTAGCCCTCTAATTTGGTGTTTAGGCCCGCAGGTATAAGATGGCCCACAGAGGCGAAGGAAATTCGGTCTCCAGAGCCCGTTTTGCGGGTATTTCTGCCGGAAAAATCTTTCTATTCCGATCCTCTCTCGTCTCTGTTAGTTATACTGCATCTTCCGGGTTCTCGCTATACTGCTTTACCATAGCGACCCCCAATAACGCTCTTCAACGGCTTAGCCAGCGCCCTCGTCTTCTATCTATTCAGGCTCAAATCGATACTAAGGATACTACTACGCAGTTCTCTATTAGCATACTAAAAGATCTACTACATATTCGAGAACCAGGAACCCCTTCGTTCCTGCTTACTAGATGCCAGAGCCCAACGCAAAAAGGAAGAAGAACCTATTATTAATATGGCGTTTTGGCGAGAAGCTTATTGAGGTTATCGAGAACGCCAATGGGAGTATTAATATACTCTTAGAATGGTGGTTTTGCCGTTTATATAACGAGAATAACCGGCATACTCTTTACTAGAGCAGAACCTCTATATCGGCTCCTCTAAAGCATCTTAAGGGCAGCAAGAGCAATGGGCATAATCTCGGACGGCTAAAAGCTCTAGTTAAGGAGGCTGATAAAGAATAGGTCAGCGTTAATAAGCTTACACGGCAGAAACGTAGGAGAACAGACTACTATAACTTCCAGAGAAATACGCAAAACCCAATTCCTCCTCCCTCTACTAAAGATAGCAAAGTACCTACTCTTACTATTATAAAGCTTGCGAAGATGGCGATAACAGAGCTTATTATATGCTACAATCTGCCTATCAGTATTCTCGGATCGCCATAATTCCGTTAGTTGCTGTATCTCTGGAATCCTACCCTCACAGAATAGTTATTGCCGCAAAGCGATACTATAATAAGAAGGTGGCTTATAGAGGTCTTCGAGGAGAACCTTATAGCATTGCGAAAACAGCTCTATAAATAAGCAATCTCGAGAATTCACCTCTCTGCTAATTTATAAACCTCGCCAAACGGAAAAAGCTTCCTCGCCGTAATCGGATACTTTATAGATTATAACTTTCGACTTAGAACTCGCCTACTCGCTATTAGGCTCATTAATAGAAAGCATTCTAATAAGAACCTCCAATATTACCTTTACCAGGTTATTATGGATTATGGCCTCGAGGAACTGCTAGGTTGGCTAGTTTTCGACAATAATAAGATGAACGACAAGGCCGCAAGGCTCCTCCTTCGAAAGCTATATAGTCTAGACTATAATCGAGCTGAGAGAATGAAGGTCGAGAAGCGCTATCGCTGCTGGGGCCATATCATTAACCTAATCGTGAAGGCGTTTCTAGCTAGCAATGCAAAGAAGGTTGTTGCTCTCGAGGAAATCGAGGATCCTATAATAAGGAAGAGCAGCAATTATCTTTAATGCTATTGCTAATAAGATCTGTAGGAACGTTAGCATCGTAAGCTAGAGCTAAAGGACTGGCGAGAGAGGTCTGGAGCTCTTTATCGCGCTTATAAGATCGTCGTCTTTATCAAGAGCAGCCCACAACGTATCGAGGCATTTAAAAGTCTTACAGCAAATCCAGAATTCGCACCGTCGCTAGACGATCGAGACAATGCCCTCGCTTTTCTCCCTTCTCTCGAGCCCTCTGCCTTCGAGCCCTCTGCCCCCAACCTTACAATAGCACCGCCGCCTCGACCTACAGATCCAACGGAGCCCCAGACTGGTGATATAAACAGCGGTCTGGGCGGAAAGATGGCGAACGAAATACATTGGAATTCTGATAAGGCGGGACTCGACCGGTTGCTAAAGCTAAGGAAGGCCGTGGATTACTATATGGAGAAGTATATACCTTATAGCGACGAGAGAGTAGCGCCTCTTTCTCAGCAAGACTGGCAGGTCCTCTCTATAGTGCATAAGCTGCTAAAGCCATTCCGAATAGCTACGAAACACCACAAAGGTAACGCTATCTCGATCTATAGCATGCTTTGTTCGCTGTAGGACCTCGAACAATACTTACGGGCTTAGTTATAGAAGTTCGGCGGCGAAGAGACCCATACTAAGGAGGAAATTCTCGAACAAATCGAAGCCTCGCCCATGCCAAAGCTATCAACCCCTCCCCCTCAAAAACGATTTCGAGCCTCAAAAGCGATACCCTCACGAACAAGACGATCTATATAGCCGCAACGGGAAGAGGAGGAATAGCAGCAGGGCTATGGTTATAAGGGTGCTCAGTTTCTCAGGATCTCTATTCGCCATACTTTAGTTCTCGTAAAGAAATACAAGGCGAAGCTACGGATATATCCTATCTACATCACCGCCACTATTTTACACCAAAAATATCGTCTCGGCGGCATTAAGAGGGCTGTACCGGCTTTATGGAGAAGCTAAGGAGCAGTTGAGAGCTTTCTTTAGCAAATACTAGGCATCTCCTATATTAGATCTCCTTCCTTCCTCCTCCCCTAATCTATCAACTTTATTATTCTCGAATAAAGCAGGTAATAAGTTCAAAACCTCTTTTATAGAACGGTCACCCTCGCCAGAGCCTCGAAGGGAGGCACCTCTAGCAATAGCGGAATTCGAGCAATGTATTTCGATAACGATTATACGCGAGGTCGATAAAAAGACAAGCAAAAAGATCTCTATCGACCCTCTTCTCTAATAGCGCAATCATAGAGAGAAGTTCCCTCTTCTATTACAGATAGCCATCGACGTTCTATCTATTCCCGCAATATCTTCAGAATATAAGAGGGTCTTCAGCCAAGGGAAACTAACGATAACCTCTCAACAGCACGCAATAAAAGGGGCAACCCTTAAGCTATTACTTTACTTAAAAGACTGGCTAATGAACGGATTTGCGGCAGGACCAGCAGCAGAGATGGCAAATTAAGCCTGCTTTGCTATCTGAGCACGCCAGGGGGCGAACGAAGAAACAGTACGCTGAGAAACACCAACGTCTTCATCACAGTTTCCTAATCGGGAAATAGTAGAGCTACCCATGGATAATAGCAAGCTGATAAGCTGACAAACAAGCAAGCTGGAAAAATAGAGTACAAGACAAGCAATCCAGCCAAAATAGCAAGCGGTCAATCCGGCCCCCCTAACTTGCCTTGAACCAGCTTGCGTAGAACGCTGCACAGACGGCTTGATTATCTCTGGTCGTATTGCTCAACCTCAAATTCAGCTGCGATTTCCTCTGGATCGCGGTAGTCCCTCTCTTGGTGCTCCTCCTCCAGGAATTCTTCTAGGACTACAGCTGAATAGTCCTCTTCAGTCTGGGGCTTTTCAGGAGGGTCGTCTTCCCCCTCTGGATAGAGGAAGTCCTCATCATCAACCAGCTCCGGACAGACCGAGGAGATGGCTTTGAAGAGGCTGACAAAAAAGCTGACTTGAATACAGTCCTTTGTACTCACGCCATCCCCGGCATCTTCAGCCGCCTGCGCTTCTAGTGCGTTTGGACGCATTCCGAACAGATCAGCTATCTGATTAGCTGTAAAACCGTTCAAGAGTGTCGACTTCCGCCAGCAGTTGCGGATTTTGGAGCTTTTGAGGTTTATAAACCACGCTTGATACAGCCACCGGACTGCTTCGCGTATGACCATAAGCTTGACCTAGTCATCTTCGGTTGAAACCTCTATGCAAATCCACTACAAGAACAGGCGGCGATACCATTTTTGACTACCGCGATGATGCCTTGATCAAGCGGCTGATACAGAGAGGTCACGTTTGGGTGAAGGAACCAGACTTTGATATTAGCAGGAGGCGGCGCCAGATTAAAAGCAGTCTGATGCGGTGGGAAGTTTTCAGTATCAACAGAATCTGTTTGCCCGGCTTCACAGTCTCCACGTGACTATAAAAAGCGAGGAACCACAGCCTTAACATCTGTGTGTCAAACCAGGCTTTTTCATTGTGGTGCCAGACAGTCTTGTGTGCCTTCCAGTTGAATTTGCGAAGGTCCAGGATCTTGGACAGCTTCACCAGCCAAAAACTCCGAGTATGGCATCTTGTTGTCGCTGTTCGGTACGTCGGGTCTGGTAAGGATCACAGACTGGTTAGCCGATGCCTACGAGACCGTGCTTGAAACTCGTCGTACAGCGGTCTTGTGCTCTTCTCTTGAATAGTATGGGACTACCTTTCCCATCACCTACAGATCAAAAGGTGGGAGAAATTGCGTGAAGACACCTACAGTCGAGCAACGTATGGTTCCAAAACCTGAGAATGATAGGCAGGGAAGTGAAGGGTCAAGCCCGGGGTTCACGAACAGTCGCGATCGCAGCGATGCAATGTCTAGAGACCTGGTTGTGTAAGAGAAACTTGGCGCAATGACACTAGAAAATCCAATGAGAAAAATACGACAAGGTCAAGCTTGGACAGGTGATGGAGGCTTGACGAGGTTGAGGAGTGTAATGATCACACTGAATACCCGTGAAAAAATAGAAGGTGTTGGAGGATTAATGCTAGCAGTAAGGTAGCAGATGTAATAAAGGTGCAATATTAAGACTTATGCGTGCTAGAGTGATTTGAAGCTGTGAGGCTATTCGAGTGAATATTTAGATTGATAACTGAAGAGCTATGAAGGAAATACTATCTGTGTGGTGGTAACTGTGTCCTTATATCCTATGGCCTTTATACCGTCTTCAGTCCTGGATTACTGTCCGAGGTGTAGGTTGTGGCTCACCAAAGTAATCTAAGTGATCTAGGTGATCCAGCGCTATTGACGCTCCAAGTGATCTAATACTGGATCACTCTGATTAGTCGTTTTGTTATAGTGATCCATTACGTGACTTCTGCTGAGTCATGTCCTTGGTCCAATGAGTGTATGTAACATAAGAGAGTGCCTTGTTGGCGGGGTCGTCCGACCCTTGTTCCTGCGTTGGCCTATTTCCTGACCCAATCACTGTCTGGGTCATAACAAGGAGTCCCGCTAGTCGAAGCAAGCTAGAAGGTGTTTTGAGAATATCAGAAAATCGTCTTCCTGTACTTTTTTGATGAGCAGCGTTTGAGAAGAGGACGTTCAGTAGACTCCCTCTTGAAGGCGGGTTTATATATGGAGGCCTTTCGAGCGGATGAACCGTGCTCGAATATGCGGTTCGAGGCTAATGCAATACGCCAGCAATAGCTTCACCCAGCAATCTAGAACGCGAACTTCAGTCGCAAAGAACATTCCACGACACTGCACTTCACTGACACCCAGAGCGGTCTCTGCAACCCCGGAGCTCGCGAAGTTAATATCTTCGTATCCTCCTTCGAAGCATGTTCGAACATTATACGCAAGGCGCCTTCTAGAAACAGGGTAGAACAGGATAATTACGTCTGTCCACTTCAGAGGGATTCAGCGGCAGTATAAATACATTATTTTTGGTAGTTTAAGTGGAGATTTTGTTGAAATGATCAAGACTCGAAGTGGGTTGGAAAAAATGTTTGCCCAGACATACAATTTATGCTCTGTGGCTGTTAATGACGCTGAACAAAAGACATCGCTCAGAATTGATATTTCGAAATACAAATAACAATACCTACGTCGTGAATACGCTCATGGGTCGTTAACGAAGCTGTTCGAAGCTGTCTGAAGTGTGGGAGATTTTAGGCGTTGTTTGGTAAGTCTCACCCGTACTCCCCAAAACATGCTACCAATAAGTCCAAGAACTTCAGTAACTTGGAAGAGTAGGGACTTCCGGACACGGCCATCCACCAAATATCCATATGAAATCGCAGTAGCACAGTTTTACAGTAACACGACTTGAGGCACATGTCTGTCCATAATTTTGGTGATTGCAGCACGAATCGTCTAGTTGAACCAAACCTTGGAGTCTGGCTAAACTCCCTCCAACATTGATATGCGTAGCAAGCGTGTCGAGAATAAGCGACAGAGACCACACGCGTTGTAACAATGTATAGATTCTTTTATGACGCCTTCTTTTCACGTCGTATTCATGCGATCACCATGGCACCTGGGCCGATGACAGCAGTCAAACGGGTGCTTACTCCGACGCAGCTTCGGATGTGTCAGTTCGAGCATCTACTGAGTTGTCGTCGTGAGAATCACTTTTATATACTACATGCTGTGTAGTTAGACATACATGTGTTCCGTGCCTCTGCATGAGTTCAAACAACAAATTTGTGTAAAGCAAGCCCTGGAAATACCATACTGCATCAAGCCACTGCTGCTAGGGACTTGGGCATTTGAGGGCAGGTTGGCCGTTCGTCACCCACCATACCAGCAATTTATAGATACCCACAAGTTTCTCACTGTCAAGGATCCCTTGAATCAAGCGCATTGTGTTGGCTGTGGTGGGTTCGCCTAAGTGTTGTTTGGATCAGCTCAAGCGCTTCAAGGTCGCGATTCTGCTTGGGGCCATGACACCCCTGTGACAGAAAGTGTTGCGGAAGTGCACATGTGCTGGTGACGAAGTACGCACCCTTGCTATATCGGTCCTCGTTGGCAGAATCGCCCCTAGGGGTTGTGAAATGTGGTGCCGGTTCATTCCCCGCCATCTTGAAATGTGCGTTGCTGATGGCGCTGTGCTCACAAAGCTGGTATTTCCATGCTTGTCAAAAACATGTTCTCAGACTTCTTCCTATAGAGTTGGCGATAGTTCTCGACTTCCTTCTCAGAAAGCTGAGGCCACTGGTTTGTCCTTCAGCTTCGGTCTCAGTAAGAGCTTGCATGGAAGTAAAGCATGCTGTCAGCTTCCTGACCTGTAGTGGTTTCGATGTCGAAGTTAAGACCGGCATTCGAGTGGAAGTCATCAAACCATTTTCTCGCTCTATCATGCATGTTACATGTGTCTCATTTCGTGACATACAGGCTCATTTTCTCGACTTTTAAGGGTGGATCTTGAGGTCACCGTTTGGATGAAATGAATGGCTACCTCAACTCAGGAGTGAATAATTGACACTTTAATTTGATTTTGTTGAGTAAAGAACTGTCTTTAACGCGGAGCAGACCTAATTTCAGTGTTTCTCAAGTGAATTGCAACAGCCGCGCAGTGACGATGCTCCGAGATTCTATGGAAGAAACATTTGTGAAGCTGTCGATCTGTGAGTGCTTCACACGTTATGATCTTATACTTGAGCCTACCATACTTTGCCTCATCAAAAGTAGTTCTCACGATGCCATGGACAAAGCAGTCAAGCAATCAGCGCCAATACCTCCAGACACTACAAGTAAAGCAAACATTCAACTTACAACAAACAAGAAAGCAACAGAATGTGCACTCCCATCACCATGGTCTACATCTGTGGCCACGCCGTCAACCGTGGCTAAGAACAGTGCCGCCGCTGCCAGGGATCATGGGGATCGATCCGCCAGACTTCCCGTTACCCTTTGCTCCTCGTATATCGGTCGAGCTGGAGCTGCGGGCTGGGCCTATGCCTACGACGGTTCACACAGGTAGTCTCTGAACGGCTGAGGTGAAAGTATGTGCTGAAGTTGGGAGGGAGAAAACGGTCAGGATAGCACCGTTGGGTATTGTCGCACCTACTTAGCACAAACGGTACACGCAATAACAGACTCACAAATTTGAGACCATTTGATCATTGTGAAATTTGCCCCTAGCTGAAATGTTAACGCAAGAATATGAAAATATGAAAATATAAAAGCCTTCCATTCATTCCGGGGTTGTCGATATCTTCTCAGCAAAGAGAAATAGGTCGCATTAAACAATCAACTTAAGACGAACTACATGCTCATTTATTTGGCAGTCTCAGCTTAAATGAACTTTGTTGATGGGATGTTGAAGTATTCAAAACACATCACCCTCATTCTAGGAGACAGAGAAGGCTGTCCAAGTCCTAATCCCAAAGCCTTGGCTGTCGAGGCGGTAGGCATCTGCTACCTATGTAGTTGCGTGCACTTGAATTTTGCGATTCGGAGACGGGCTCGTAGGGACCGGCTGCCTGCCCCAAAGCTGTGCTGACAAAATGATGTGTGGACCTGGACATTTGGACGCCCCAGCCAGTACCAGCTCCGCCTCCTGGTGAGTGCTTGTCTCTTCCACGTAGGTCTCCAGATCAGCCATCTCGAGATGTGTGCGGCCATCCTGCATCTTGCCGTTCTCCCCATCCATCGCCTCCCTGTAACGTGGGAGAGGGCGATCATGCCCGAGCACCCCAGCCGCCAGCTCCCTCTGGCTTGGGAGGCCCATCACTGCTTCGTTCGGAAGAAGGGTGTCGCCAGAGGTCTGTCCATTTGTTCAACATCTTGAGTGGATGCCGATGAGATGAGCTTTGAAGTCTTTGGGATGATACCTAGGTAGTGGGGAGGCTGGCAGCCACCACCTGCGTTCCAGTGATCCACCTCCGGAAGGACGTTTTGTGGAAGCTCTGACCTTGCTTTTGTTGTCTTCAGTAAATTTGTCAACGGCTATCGCTCGGTGAGACAGTATGGAAAGCACATGGGTCACAGTCATACAAGCAACGCCATGATGTGTTGAGTGGTAGAGGGCAACAAGACTCAGACGGTAATTGGAGACAAGGAAAGGAAAGTTATACACTGCAGGTTGCCATTCTATTCTTTTCTCGATGTCGACACATCAGGGCAATGATTTATAGACATCGGAAGGTAAGCCCTGGGAGCAAGGTGAAAGCTCTGCTCCCGTTTCTGTCCAGGTGGCATGTCTCTGCGTTGATACCAAATTGAATAACGCGTCTGTGGTCTACGAGTTTGCATCACTTTCAGAAGCCTGGTAAAGTGGTTCTGTGAGAATTGAGATTCAAGCCTTCAGTGACATGGCAGGCGGGCACTCGCTGCAGCCATTCAGCAGAGGCCGCCTGTCAGCAGCAAATCCCAAGCTCACAACCATAGTCCGAGAACTCTGCAGTAGCCAAATCAATTTCTCTGCATACGAACTATTGCATGGTAGTACCGATACTCATGTATTGCGTCTATTTCGAGCAGCCAGGAACAACTCCGTGCGAGGTCCGTGACATTGTGCCCAGACAGCAGTACTCCCAAGCAACCAGAGAGGAAAGTAAACAACAGCGAAGAAAATTGTCGTAGTCTTCAAGTATGAGAAGAGATAGCATACAAGACCGACTACAAACCCAGTGTTTCTATTGATAGGATCGCTGGCATTGGCATTTGTCCGCTGCCAAGAGCGCAACAGATGTTAACAACGTGGCCATCCATATTGCTGTTTGGCGGAGGTACCGAGCGCTGCTGACTACATACCAGAATACCACACAGGCTCCGTTCTCCATCTGCTCACCAAAGGTCTAGACAGTCGTTGCAGAGTGCTTTTGATTTTAGAATGAATAGTAGAGGATAAGACGCTCTCGAAACTTTTGTGGGAGACGGGGAACTTTTGGAAAAGCCAGTCTTGCCTTTTCAAAGACCTTCTTCTTGTATATACTACAATCTTCACGATGTTCGGGTCTCTACTCATCTCTCTCCTGGCGGTGCCAGCCGGTGTCTGGGCACATGGCCGCGTCATAACGCCCACTCCACGCGAAGCAAGTCTCCCCAACCCACACAAAACCACAGCCCCCAAAACACCCTCCGCGCTAATCTTTCCCTCATCATCACCAGACCGGCGCCAAGCAAGTCGAATTCTGCGGCGTAAACGTCACCAAGCCCCTCACCAAATGGTGCGCCCTCTCCTCCCCTTGCACGCACAAAACTGCCAGCGCACACACCCTCCCCACAGATCTCGTAGGCCCCATCGAGCTCGCCCTGTCCAAAGTCCACACGGACTATACTTGCAACGCCTACCTGTGCCGCGGGTACCAGTACGAGGACAGCACGAGCAAGGTCGCCGCGTACACGGCCGGGCAGGTCGTGATGTTCCCTATCGACTTGGTTGCGGGCGCACAAGCCGCGATCTGCCATACGTCGAATTTGTTTCCCCTGTCAATCTCAGCGTTGTTGCGTAAGCTAATGATGCGGTGTAGAGTGTCTCGGTCATCGACCTGGCCACAAACAAAGTCATCGGCTCGCCGGTCAAGTCGTGGAGCGTGTGGCCCGACGACGGTATGCACAGATTCTTTTGTTTGCTTTCTCGGCAATCAGCTGTCCTTGGGAGGAGTCTCATACTAACGTGGCCACTGGAGTTGATTTCACCGTCGCCATTCCCAGCACGCTCGGCACGGCATGTAGCACGAGCGGCAAGTGCGCGCTGCAGTGGTGTTGGGACTCGCAGAGCAGCTCGCAGGCGTACGAGAGCTGCGTGGATTTTACTGTTTGAAGCTAGATGGGCACTCGGGGTTTCGGGTTGCGGTGGAGGGATTGGATTTCATGGTGGAGGGAGGCGTGGGTGAGAGAGCGGCTGGGTTCTGCGGTTCTGGAGCCAGGGCAAAGGATTTCGAGACGGGTCATGTTCTGATGCGCACTAGAGCATCAACATATTTTCAATGGAGGCCATTCATATGTATCAGTACCCCCTCCCGAATCCAACGACACATTCCAAACCCTCCCGCCCAAGCACTACTTTACCTCACCTCGCCACCCCAGCGATAAAATCCACCACAGCCTCCGCCTGCGTAATCGGCGCCATATGCCCAGCATCACATGATGCAACCGGCGCACACTTGGCCGCCTCCACGATATGCCTCTGCAACACAGGCAGAAAACACGCATCCCTCTCGCAAACAAAGTACGCCGAGAGGGATCTCCACCCATCCCACATACTCCACCACACCGTCCCAGCCGAGCGCCGGCTGGAATGTCAGCTTGTCCAGCTCCGCCTGCGCGTCTTGATCGCTGGGGGGTGTCGTTGAAGGGTAGCACTCGCGCGGGGATTGGCAGAAGGGCTTGTCGCCCTGCGCGGGTTTGTAAGTGTGGGGCAGGGCGGTGGGCTGGAGGAGGGATGGGTGTCACACGGTACGTCCATGAACGGTGCCGGGGCGTGCTCGTGGCCGGGCGGAAACAGCGCACCTGCGATGAAGGCCAGCTTCACGACCGTGCCGGGGCTGCTACCGCGAGCAGCGGGCGTGAGCTCGCGCCGGGCGTGGGAGCCCAGGAATGCGCCAGCGGAGTGGCCGACTAGGACGACGTCTTTGCCCTGGTGTAGTGCTTGCTTCGACCCGCTGTGCTTCGACGACGTCTTTCAAGCCACCAACGGCCCGGCACCAATGTGCATATCAGCTTGCAACCAATGTGTGGGGATCAAACACAGCAGGGAACAGGTAGTCCGCATGCTACCATGCCGTGGCGCCCGGGGATGGCAGCACGCTGCGACCTCTTTCAGCGGGGATAGGCAACAAGCTAGACAAACATACAGCATTGCGAGATTCCTGTGCGTACCCAGGGTGCTACGTCTTTGCCTGCTACTTTAGCATGCAGAGTTAACAGGTACGCACATCTGTCAAGGCCGAACACTGGTTCGCCATGCTACGCGGGGGCCATCTCGGCGCAGCCATGTAATGCATCCCAACTTTTTCCGCAGTCGACGCACTTTGCGCATTCAGCACACCCGTACTCAGCCGGTGCCCCGTGTTCCATGTCGTCGTATTCATACGACCTCCCGCGCTCGGGCTACTGCTGATTGTGAGGACGAGACAGATGCTGCTGTGGGCCAAGGAGAATGACAGAACGACGGTAGAGGTGCGCACGGAGTAGGATAGTGAGCAGTGAGCAGTGAGCAGTGAGCAGTGAGCAGTGAGCAGTGAGCAGTGAGCAGTGAGCAGTGAACAGTGAGCAGTGAGTAGAGTCCGATGCTGGCAGGAGTAAAGCCTGGGCTAGTAGAGAGCAAACTCCCGAGGTAGAGCAAAGGACAAGGTGGGCCATCTATTGGAGGGAAGCCGGCGAGCTCAGTGAGAGATCTCGACGGTGTAGGTGCTGTAGACGTTCATGTAGCGCAGCGGACAACTGTGCAAGACGAATTCGCAAACACGTCCACGTTCGGTGCAATCGCTCGACAGGCCGCCTGTGATGGCGTGCTCACTGTTGTGCAGACGAGCAGGCAAGCTTGTGCACGATGTCCAGCTGTGCTGTGTCGTGATGAAGTCTTGCACACGTCCAGCAACGAGACGAGGACACCCGAGATTGAATCGCACACGATGTTTGCCAGTGGGGTACAGCGACGAATCCCACGACTTGCACGACCCCTAATTAAACCCGCTGTGATCGAGACTGCGCAGCAGTCACATCGCCCGTTGCGACAACAAGCAGCCCCCGGGACCGAGCTTGTTTTCCAGTGGCTTGCGCGCCTCCAAGAAGGGTTGGTGCCATCCGGACCTAGCGAGAAGGCATCGATCGACACGCAGCCCGCCTCCGCCTCCGCCTGGCTGGCACTCACTCACTCCTCGTCTACCCGAGCCAGCAGCGTGACCCGCGCGTTGTCGCCAAACATGAGCCACTATAGCAGCAGCAGCAGCAGCAGCAGCAGCATCACTGCCGTTCCCAGTCCCTGCTGTGCGCCGCCCGGCGTCGGGTCGACGAGCAGGCCTTGTCGCGGGCGGCTGGGCTGGGCGCGCGGCTGATTCCACAGAAGGCGGCATCTCGGCCCTGCAACACTGCACGGTCCCGCATTCAATCTCGGGTCCGCCATGGGAGTAGTCGAGATGCTGCCCGCCGGCACGGCGTGGCAGTCGAGTCGAGTCGCACGCCCATCCGGAGCGTGACCACCACCGGTCCGCCCTCCCTCCCGGTCGGCCCCGGCCCGTCGCCACGCGGCCCATCCCCAAGGACAGAGCAGGTGACCGAGATCGTAGACCGCAGTGATGGCTGTGCAATTACGCCCGGCCAACGCGGCACGAGGAAAAGGCGCCACGTGTTAGGTAGTGCTGGTATCAGCAAGTTGGCCACAGCCAGGGGGTGGGTCCTCGTCAGCCCGCCGGCGCTGCGGGAAGGATTGGCATGCAATGCGCCAGCGTGTCCGCCTCGACAAGCGCATTGGCGTCCACCTGTGGCTTCGATATTGGCATGAAGACGAAGGAGAGAAGGAAAAAAAATAAAAATTCAGTCACCGCGTTGTTGATAAGATCGCCGCCGCCGAGGAGGACAAGATGATTCACTATGTCTCGGCCGAAGTGCTGGGCCCTGGGCTTTGAGGCTGGCGAAAGCTGGGCGGGCGGCGTTGAGTTGTTGATCTGCCATCAGATCACCGCTATGCGCGCTGGGCGGGCGAGATGGAAGAAGGTTTAGACTTTTCTGCGCTGCGGCTGGGAAGCGTGGGCATGTGACGATGTGCATGAACTTCAATGCCTCCGGCGCTGTGCAGCAGTCAACGAACGCCTCGTTGAGAAGAGAGGGGGGGGGGAGGCCACAGACTGCGCGAGTTTTGCGCAAAGATGCGCACAACGGCATGCCAAGTTTATGCTCGCGCATTGTCACATCGTAAAATAAGATATTAAAATAAATACGGGACGCAGCTGATATGACGAAGGTTTGGAAAAGCTGTGGACGATGACCTGTTTTGCACAGCCCCATTTGTGTGCCAGCAACGCCAACGCATATTTGGGGGCTGGCAAACACATTTCTTGCCTCTTTCTCTGAGGCGCACGCTGACGACGACGGGCTTTCTTCTTCCTCTTCCTCTGCTCCTTGTTCGCCGTGGCAAGCCTTTAGACGATAAGCCTTGTTCTTGTCTTCTTGGCAGGTCTTTGCCTTTTCCATCGGGCGATGGTCCTCTGACCGGGTCATAGAAGAGCAGCTCGTCTTCAATTAGTCGTCCTGCGTCTGCGTCCGGTAGTGTGCCACGCGCGAAAAACAAGCTCGTAGTGAGAAGGGTCACACGGGCCCAAGACAGCACACAGCCACCATCATCATCGTCGATGTCTTCGACAGCTGTGTGTGTTCTGGCGTGTTTTACTTCCCTCGACGAGGTGCGAATGAATAGCCGCTGCCAACGACGCAAAGGGAGGAGGACCCACCATTGTGAGACATTTTGCCGGACTTTAGGAATCATCCCTGTGGGCGACCTCACACATCATCATCTTCGTCCCAACCCCCTCCTCAACCACCCTCAACCCGCCCAAACGCTCAGTCTCTCAAAGGCCGCCTGCGCGCATGCGGAGACTGGAGAGCACCGTCACTGTCACTGTCACTGTCACTGTTTGTCGCCGGCGCCGCTCGCTCCAAAGTGCCGCAAAGCTGTCACATCCGTCTCGGTGTTGCGCTGAGATTAGCACTGCAACCTTGGCAGCACAAATTCTCCGAGCCCGCCTCGGGTCGACAGCCACACCAACAGTTCAGCCTTGCCGACATCGCAGCCTCAGCCTCAGCCTCAGCCTCAACCTCAACGCCCCCCTCCACCTTGGACCTCACTCTCACCCTCACTCTCACCACCACCGTCGACGCCGCCTCTCACCGCCACCGCGACTATGGCGGCCCAAGTCGAGGCCAAGTCGCTGTCGGCCATCAACCACATCGCCGCCCACCCACCGCAATACCCCATCAACCCCGTCGAGCGCCACGAAACACTGTGTCTCTACATATCGCGGGTTCCGGGCTCACGAGGTCAGTCCTGCCGCTCACTCTCACTCATTCTCACTCATCCACTACGCCCACCACCACACCACACTGCGAACCACACGCGCACCTCAAAACTGACCCCCACAACAGACATAATCCTCTCCCCCTTCAAACCCCAGCAAAGCAGCGTCACCGCCATAGACGTCGCCCACGCCCTCTACTACCTCCACCTCGACACCCCCGAGGACACCGCCGCGGCCCAACATGCAGCCGCAAACACCACCACCGGCCGCGGCAGCATGGACTCGGCGCGCCGCATCATGCGCAAGCCCCTCCCAGCATCCGCGCGCGTGTCCACGCACCAGACCTCACCTGTCGACACGCTCAGCCCCGCCGAGCACGTCACGTATCCATCTGCCGTCGCGCCGGGGCAGAGCAACAAGGAGAACGGCCCGCTTGGTGAGAGCGGCGGCGCACCTGCGGCAGCAGGAGGAGCAGCGAGCCTAGCCAAGGCAGCATCGATCCGCCGCAAGCCCCTCGGGCCGCAACAAGCCTTGCCCGACTCACACCAGCAGCACCAAACAACAGCAGCAACAACAACAGCAGCAACAACAACAACAACAACAACAACAACAACAACAACAACAACACCACCACCGCCGCCCCCCTACGAGGCCCTCGACCCGCGCGACACACACAGCAGCCAGACCTCGCCACCACAATCCACCTGCCCCCCATCCATAACCACCACGCCGCCACCGCTGCCGCCGCCTCCGCAACGGCCCCAACCCCTCCGGCTCGCAACCCTCCCCCCACTCCCGTCAACGGACCTCCCCCCAACCCACGCCGACATCCACCCGCCCTCCCCACCGCTCCGCTCTCCTTCCCCCTGGTCCAGACACCACGCAACGCACTACTCGGCGCTCCCGCCCCCGCCAGCGCACAAAGCGCCCTTCACGCCCTTCAGCGTCACACTCATCCGCCGCGACCCAGGCACGGGCCACCAGTGGAACGTGGGCAAAGTAACGTCGTTCCAATCCACCCTCGTCCCCTCACCCACCGACGTCGACGAGGCAGGGTCACAACCACTGCAGCCGGCGCAGTTCCCGCGCGGCTACCCCGCCATCCACGTGCACATCGAAACAAGCGGCTACGCGCGCTTCCGCGACTTCCCCACCGCCGCCGTGGCCCTCCCCGCAGGCGCAGGCCGCGCAAGCGGCGATGCCGCGCGGGACATGCGGGAGCTTGCGGCGCAGATGGTTGCGCAGCAGCAGCAGCAGCAGCAGCAGCAGCACGACGCCGCAGCGCAAGGCGAGGACGCCGATGCCGAGGGCGGGTTCACGCGCCAGGTGACGATGGCGTATGGCAAGAGCTGGACGCACAATCTCAAGGAGGCGTTTTCTTCCAAGGGCAACAGCCACAGATCGCCGCCGCCAACAACGGCGCGCCAGCGCAGCTCCACCACCCCGCCCGTCGAGCCACCGCACGCAGGCTTCGCGCACCGCCGCGACGACAGCGGCGCGTCGACGGGGAGCGTCGAGTCGGTCGGGCAGTACTCCCAACCCACCCAACAACACGCTTCCCCGCCGCACGCCTCCGACACAGTCCACACCACAGACGACGCCCGCCCGGCCCCCGTCGGCCCCACCCCACCGCCCAACCTCCGGCCCAAGGGCTACACATTCACCTCGCCCTGGCACGGCGCCTGCGACTTCCGCACAACCTCCAACGGCCGCGCGCTGAAATGCCGGCACACGCGCACCACCACGTCGCAAGGCTTCAACCCGCTCGTGGCCGCGCAAGCGCTCCGCGACGCCGCCACGCCCGCCGCCACCGGCGGGCGCAAGCGCGGGCTCAGCGCATCCCTCGCCGCAGCGTCGTCGGGCGGTGGCGGAAGCACGGGAAACACAGTCGCCGTGAGCGAGCTGCGCTTCCACCTCCCGGCGACGGACTTGTTCCACAGTAAAGAAGACCGCGAGCGCGCGGCGCGCGAGGTGCGCCGCGGCCTGGGGGACTTGCTGAAGAGCCCTGGCGGCCATGAGCAGGTGCGCTTTGATGAGTATGGGGATGAGATTGTGGACGACGATGAAGGCAAGGTGTTTGATTGGAGTGCATTGGGGAGGGAGAAGGCGGGTGGCGGGAGGGCAGGGAGGAGGGCCAAGCTGGGTAAGTTGCTGGTTTATGACGAGGGCATCAAGATGTTGGACTTGGTCGTTGCTGCGAATATGGGGATTTGGTGGCAGGCTTGGGAGAGGAGTTTTTGATAGGAGTCGAGCTGGATTAATGGTGGACTGCTGTGGGGGGGGGGGGGAAGTGGCAAGCCGGCTTGAGGCACTTGTGAGGCACACAGTTGGCGGTTTATTTGCTGAAGCGTTTCTGCAATGGGCGGGATGGCTGCGAGCAGTCGTTCTATGGTTTTTAGAGCTTGCATGAGTAGAATACCCTTTCACCTTTCTCCTTGTAATGAAGCATAGGCACCGGTTGGGCTGGATCTTGAGCATAGAGCAGCAGCAAGCAATGGTCAAGTAATTTCAGACGAGAAGCCTACTTTCGCAAAATATATACAACTCATCTTGTTCTACCACGGCAATATCGCTCAACTCCATGCGACCGAATCCAAGATACCCCCCGCAGTACCCATCATCAACCACGCAGTCTTCGTCGCCCAGTAGTGTCTCGCCCAAGGGGGGGGGGGATGCCCGGGACCCACTTCCCACACCCACCGACCAATCAAACACCCGCCGTAGTAATCCCCGGCAAAAGCTACCTCTCGTCAAAGTCCCCGACGTCAACCAGAAAGCTACCTTGGTACCTTTGGCTTGCCTACAACCGCTCGAAGGGCAGCGATAGTTGCCGCCGACCGACTCCGCTTCGACTTTGCGACTGACGTCCCTTCCCAGTTGACCTCTTGCGCATCGAGCACTCGATCCCACCGACCTTGCGATTCGCCCGACCCGGTTCGCTGCCTCGCCCCTCGACACATCCGCCACATCCCTCGTCGACCACCCCACCCACGATGCTCTCACCAGCAGCCCGCCGGCTCGCGCTCGGCGCCAGCACCACTCCGTCCTCCGTCCTCGTCGCCAACGCTGCCCGCACACCCACACTCCACGCGGCCGCGGCGGCGCTCGCAGCACGACGCACCTACGCAACGCCCATGGGCCCGCCGCCCAAGGGCTTCCGGCAGGCGGCGCCCAAGAAGTGGGACGAGGACACGGAGAGCACGGGCAACAAGCTGGGCAACTACTTCTTGCTGACCGAGATGACGCGCGGCATGTACGTGTTGCTGGAGCAGTTCTTTAGGCCGCCGTGAGTGCTTTTCTTCTTCTGCTTTGGCTCTTACTCCGTTTTGCTGGTGGTGGATGGGTGTGGCAAGTGGACGAGATATTGGATGGGTTGAGCATCGCTGCTGGGCACACCACCGATGACGCTCGCCACCCCTCATCCTCTCACCTGCACCCACCGCGCTCTTCCTCGCCTCCCAGCCCAGAGCAAGATGCTGACATGTCGTGTCCGATCGCAGCTACACAATCTACTACCCGTTTGAAAAAGGCCCCATCTCCCCGCGCTTCCGCGGCGAGCACGCCCTGCGCCGCTACCCCTCGGGAGAAGAGCGCTGCATCGCGTGCAAGCTGTGCGAGGCCATCTGCCCGGCGCAGGCCATCACGATCGAGGCCGAGGAGCGCGCCGACGGCAGCCGCCGCACCACGCGCTACGACATCGACATGACCAAGTGCATCTACTGCGGCTTCTGCCAGGAGAGCTGCCCCGTGGACGCGATTGTCGAGAGCCCCAATGCCGAGTATAGCACGGAGACTAGGGAGGAGCTGCTGTATAACAAGGGTGGGTTCCGTCTCTTCCTGTCTGGTGTCCAAGGTGGTGATGGTGACGATAATCATGCTAATACGCCTTGCTGCACAGAGAAGCTGTTGCACAACGGCGACAAGTGGGAGCCCGAGCTGGCAGCTATGATCCGTGCCGACTCGCCTTACCGGTAAGGAGCACGCCATGTCGTGTCAGTTACCAGCCAGTCATGGGAGCGCCTGGAGAGGCATGGCAGCTAAAGACGGAGGATCCAGAGACGGGGAGACACAGGCGGCGGGCGGCGAGGTCTGACGAGCAAATGTGTAGACAAAACCCACTGTACATAGAAATGAGCACAGACTTGCGATTCCATTCCATAGGTCCAGCCCATCCTCCAGTCTCCTCAAACCGCTCCTCGAAAAAGGTATTCGTCCTTGGCCAAAACCAGCCTCATTACATTACCCACGCCTCTATCTCAGTCTCAGCCAGACCTCGCGGCAAAAGCCGCGCAAGCCTCCCACGTGGCCCGTGCACACCGCGGCAATCGAGAGCTTGCACGCGAGAAATTTATCGTCACCACTCTGCCGACCCGCAACCGCCGCCGCAAGCTCTCCGTCACCGCCGACGACGAACGAAGACCTTGCACCCAATTGCCAGACGACGACAACCCCTGCCGAACACGCACTTGCCGTCCACAAACCCGCACCCTCCTTTCGACAGACGTCAAGCTTCAAGAGACACACACACACACACACACACACAAGATGTTCCGCCCAACCGCCCTCCGCGCCATCATCGCGCGCCGCGCCGCCGTCGTCGCCGTCCCCACCGCACGCACATTCGTCTCGCGACCCGCCGCCGCCGCCGCTGCTGCTGCTGCGCTGCGCGTCCCCAGCAAGACCGCTGCGTGGAAGGCGCCTGCTGGTGTGCGCATGTACTCGGCTGCGGGTGGGCTGAGCAAGGAGGATGTTGAGGGGCGGATTGTGACGCTGCTGGCTGGGTTTGACAAGGTATGTTTTTTTTTGTTTTTTGTTTTTCGTTGTTGCATGTGCTGTTTTCTTCCCAGGGGATTGAAAGGACCAGTCGGCGAGGCGGTCTAGGTGGATGATGATGGGTAAAAGCTAGGACGGAGGACTGGCTTTATTCGACGGGATGGGCGGACGGTGCATCGCGACGCGTCCACGCGGGATGGAGGCATTTTGTTTTATGATGTGGAATAGCGAGGCTAACCGCACACTCTTCCCACAGGTCAACGACCCAAGCAACGTACGCGATCTACCCTCCCCTTGTCTCTCCCGAAGAGAGACAAGCCCCACCCCCCCCCCCCGCGGGGCAAGAGACCACAAAGAAGAAGTAGACCACTAACATCAAATCCACACACAAACAGATCAAGGCAACCGCGCACTTCGCCAACGACCTCGGCCTCGACAGCCTGGACACGGTGGAGGTGGTGATGGCGATCGAGGAGGAGTTCAGCATCGAGATCCCCGACAAGGACGCTGATGCTATCCACTCTGGTAGGTTTTCTCTCCATCTGCCGTTTGTGTCCAGCACCGGCTCGTCGCCTTGCCCTACGCCGTGCTCTGGCTGCCAAAATCTACATTAAACGCATGGAGCTTGCTGCTGACACGCGCCCGGATATTTAGTGGACAAGGCCGTCGAGTACATCCTCTCGCAACCCGACGCGCACTAAATGCTTCCCCGACACCGCGACAACGCGAGAGCTTTCAGGACAGATCAGGATGCGGTGAGGAGAGAGGACGACGGAATGGGATGGATGGGGGCATCCATGTATAATACGGCACGCAGGAATTCCAGATGCATACAAATACAAGGATCAAGCCAGCAAAGGACTGAGACGACACGGCCGTTCGCTGATGCATCAGTCGTGCGTGCGTGCGTGCGTGCGTGTGTGGCCTCGATGCGCGGATCGACTCCACTCCGGGATCGAGAAATTTGTGCTTGTTGGCCGAGACGGGCTTGGATGGCACGGCTTGCGAGGAGCTGGGGTTGTGCGTTTGGCATAGCTTGCGAGACAGAGGCATAGACGTGGAGAAATGAGAGAAGCATTTGCGCATACTTGGGCTCGTTCGGGGTGTGTTACCTATGCCGTGATCGCCGTGGCAAAGCCTGAGGCACGCGGCTATGTGTGCCCGGACTAGCAAGGCTTTTCTGGCGAGAGAGCTGGTGAGGCACCTGCTTTGTGTCTCCGTGATGCCAGTTGGCATGGGCTCGCAGTGCTTGGGCTTGGTGGCGTGATGCAATCTGGGACGTTCGGTGCGTCTCATGCTCGCGGCGAGGGCGTCTCGGCTCCACGCTTATTTCCTGCAAGTGAGTAAAGACTGCATGGTGCTCGTATTTTCCCGCCATCCTCGTCCATGAGCTCTCTGGACGCACTGCGACTCGTCCGCCGATGTGGCCACGACCCTGCGCAGCTCAGAAGGCCAGTCCAGAAATCTGCTGCAGCGAATCTCTGTATGGGACGACCCTGTTGCTCTACTGCTGGTTCCCGGAGCTGGTGTCGTGAAATCAGGATGGGGAGTAGGGGGCGGCTGGAGAGTAGATTCGAGTCCCGTCAGCTGGAAAGCACTTATTTCTTGGCCTTCTACGTCGGATTCGAGAATGGCAGTGCTGAAGTTGATGCCTTTCCCGCATTTGGCACAATCTGCCGGCCCTGGCCCAAAGACCCAGCTTGTCAACGAGCATGAGGAAGTCATCAGAACTATATTCACATGGTAGGATGTGTTTTCCTTCTGGCCCGGTGTGCACGCTGCTCGCTCCAACTCATGAGAAATCAGCGTAGTTCTCGTCGAAAACGGCAGTAATATGTGCGGTGGGCAGCGCTCGTATTTCACGGAATGGCATCAGTAGCAATGATGAAGCTTTGTGCACGCAGTGGAAAAGGCCAGTGCTAAACATATCAGACCGCGTATAGTATGGAAGAAGCTCGCCTTGAGCGACTACGCTAGCTGCGTGGTCAGCCGCTCAACATGATGCCAGTCGCGAACGCCTCGCAGAAAAATAGGCGCGGGATTTTCTACACATTATCAGTACGATCGAGCTCTTTACTGAGCCTGGCCTTGTGTACGATCAAGCTCTATCTGAGCAACTGTGCTCTGTCTGAGTACTCTTCGAGCTCTGTCTGAGCTATCGTTCTTTGCTCTGTCTGAGCCATTTTTTGTGCTCTGTCTGAGTACAGTCATTACCAACAATAGCCCGCTGGCTTAA
Source organism: Plenodomus libanotidis (assembly GCA_022609195.1). Lineage (NCBI taxonomy): Eukaryota > Fungi > Ascomycota > Dothideomycetes > Pleosporales > Leptosphaeriaceae > Plenodomus > Plenodomus libanotidis. The sequence continues at coordinate 26,235 of JAGKQA010000169.1, forward strand.
AGCTATCGTCACAACAGATCAACATTGTAATGGCTTTATTATTTGAGTCCGAGCCCGCTACTGCTGAGTCCGAGGGACCCGAAGTTACGGTCCTGAAGGGGCAAGTCCCTGAGCAGCTACCAGCTGGTACGCCAGCTGCAACTGAAGCCCAAGAGAGTAACTTTCTCTCTCGCAGGAAGTTGATGAATGATCTAATGGATCAGTTTGACAACCCGAATGAATTCATCAAAGAAGCCAATGCCGCCCGGCGCCAACGCATCGCAGCTATAAAAGCTTTTAAAGAGTCTGGCTACGCCCTCGATGTCAAGGGCAAGATGCCTGCTTACGCCAGCTATACTCCTGAAGCTGGCATCGAGCCACGCCGGACCTCACCGACGAGCAAATATGGTGTTTTGGGGTCTTGCGACCGTGGCTATCCGCTAAACACTGGATTTAGTGGGTTAGAGGGGTCAGATTGCAGTATAGATTAAAGTGCTGATGATGATGGTGATGATGACCCCGGTGACGATCCTCAGCACGATTCCCTCGCAATTAGAGAAAACCCTTATAAGGAGGTTAAGCTTGGATTACGAAAAGCTTATACTAAACAATATCAATACCTAGGTCATAGCTATCAGATATTATGCTGTTAGTAACGGGGTTTATAATATATTAGCTAAAGTCTTTGAACTGAAGCTAAAGAGTCTGTGTAACCCGAATTAGTTTACTGCTTTGCGGGCCCCTACCGACTGCTCCAGAGCTATTACTAGCTCTATAATGCGAAAACGCCGTAACGCGCTTAGCATAATCACTGGATCTATTACCCAGGAGATGACAGATCTCATCATAGGTATCGAAGACCCGTATATTGCCCTAATTAAGCTATTGGGTGCTTATTAGGGTATTAGGTTCTATATACTATCAAGACCTACTTACCCAATTGGGCTTCCTTCGACCTAGCTAGTTTGCAAGCGCTTAAAAGTTTATAGCTGCTTTTAAGAGTGTCAAAAGGACCTTGACCCATTACGGGCGCGTTATTAACCCTATTAAGTATTCCCTTTAGTTTATCACCTATACAGAAGAGGAATATTCCTCCTAGGCAACAGAACTACGGCGCAAACTCCGCAATAGGATCCCGCCTCTAACTAAGGCCGTTTAATAAGACTTTAAAGGCAAAAACAGAGTTATACGTAATGTTAAAAGCGAGTCTGCCCACTTTATTACTAAAAGCAAGGGATAAAATAAGTCCGGTCGAAATAAGGGCTCTAATAAGCCTAAGAAATAATGCACGAATTGTAGTATAACCGGATATACTATTGAAGGCTGCTTTAAATTCTACCCATCAACGGCATTAGCCTAGTGAAAAGAAAAGCAAAAGAAGAAGAAGAGGAAAGAGACTGCAAACTTTGCCGAAGCCCAAAATGGCATAGATAAGTCTGCTTATTTAGGCCAAAGTATGGACTTCTTATTCTATTCTGCTGAAAGCAGCAAGAACTATAGTATTAACGCTATTAAACTCGATTCTAGTACCAGCTGCCATATGTAATAATCACACTAAATACCCGTGAGTAAATAATAAGTGTTAGAGGGTTGATGTTATCAATATGGTAGTAGATGTGACAGGTGCAATACTGAGAACGTTCTTTTGTGCGAGTGCTGATCACTAGCCGTTAGGCTATTCAGGTGTGTAGACTGATTGCTTAGATTGACAACTGAAGAGCTATAAAGGAAATACTATCTGTGTGTTAGTGACCGTGTTCTTATATCCTGTTTCCCTCATACCTTCTTCAGTAAGGGATCACCTTTAGGCTGTGGGTCTTGGATCACCAACGTGATCCAAGTAATCCATCCTGACTGACGCTCCGAGTGATCCAATGCTGGATCACTAGTCTTAGTCGGCGTTCCAGAGTGATCCATCACGTGACTTTCACTTAGTCATATCCTTTATCCAATGAGTGACTGTTGTTCATCAGGAAATGCCTTGCGGGATTGGTCGATCCCTGTTTCCTGCGTTGGCCTGATTTCTGACCCAACCATTGTCAGGGTCATAACACCATATCTTCAATAAACATCACTAGTTCAAATCACTTTACCAGAACGACAATTACCCTATAATCATTATAGGGGGAGGAAATCGAATTCCTTAGGGGTACGGGAAAGTGACAATCTATTACTAGATTAATGAATAGGTCATTAACTATTTAGATCTTACAAAGGTCTACTATCAGCCTCAATTTCCAATCAACCTTATTAGCCTCTAGCAACTCTATGAGAAGGGGTGCAGGTTGGATGGCTATAAGCTGATTCTAAGAGATAGGTCTTTAATTTGCATTATGGATAATACTTTCCAGATCCAGCAGAACCATAGTCTATACAGCTTCCTAGCTACAGATAACGAAGATCTTATACCCACGGAAACATAGCCCTTAAATGATCTTGATCTGGCGTTGCAGCACATTAGATTCGGGCATAAGAGTAAAGCCGTTACTAGAAAGACGGTTAAGTACATTAATGGAATTCCCAAAGATGTTGAAGCGCTGGCTTTGGACCTTATCTGCGACCCTTATAAGATAAGCAAAAGCCTTCGCTAGAGACCCTCATTCGGCTTCGACTAATTAAGGAGGTGCTATCTGGACTATAGATAGCTTCCTTACTACTATAGAAGGTGTAAATGAGGAAATGCTGTAGCATTATTGCTATAGAGCCGAAATTCGGCTTTAGAATTGGCTGCACCACCCGAATTAGACCCGGAATAGGTCCATAGGGGGTATGCTCTATACTTAAAGAAATAACGCATGTTCTGAAAGGAAAGATTGCGGTCCTTATAATGGACAACGGAAATAAACTCCTTAACTAAGCTGTTAAATAGCTAGCAAGGGAGCTGAATTTTATTATCAAGTTCAGTTCCCTATATATACCGGAAGAAAATGGATCCTCTAAGAGTTTTAATCGTATGGTGGTGGAGATGATGAGGACTTGGGCTGTAGCAGGCGCTGTACTATAGTTCCCCTGGTCTCATCTCTTCGATTTAGCTATTAAGATGGCGAATTTTACTGTAAATAATCGTAGTAGAGTCTTGTAATGATTACATTAAATACCCGTGAGTAAATAGAAGGTGTCAGAGGTTTTATGCTAGCAATACAGTAGTAGATGTGACTGGGACAATATTGAGAAGCGTTCTTGCGTGTGAGTGACGATCACTAGCCGTGTAATGATCCCACTAAATACCCGTGAGTATATAGTAAGTGTCAGAGGGTTTATGCTAGTAATACAGTAGTAGAGGTGGCTGGGGCAATATTGAGAAGCGTTCGTGTGCAAGTGCTGATCATTAGCCGTTAGGCTATTCAGGTGTGTAGACTGAATACTTAGATTGACAACTGAAGAGCTATGAAGGAAAGACTATCCATGTGGTGATGACCGTGTCCTTATATCCTATGGCCTTCATACCATCTTCAGTACTGAGTGGGTTGGATCGATATCGAGCCTATCGATCCGCTTTGTAGTATCGACTGGATCGATGTCGAGCCCATCGATCCATCGCGTGTAACCCTAACCCTTTTGATTATTTAATCCTTCTTTGCTGACATAAGAGAGATTCCCCGCTTGATGTGTTGGACATCAGGCTTCGAATGGCGCAGCTGACCGCTGGCCTGTTCCTTGACCTGCTCTTGGTCCTTTGGGTCATAACACTGCAGCTTTCCGCAAAGGGTATCAGTCTAACGTCGGGTCCATGATGTACGCGATATGCCTTATAAGACCTAAGATCGCTTTCGCTATTAACATACTGTCCCAATATAGCTATAACCCATCTCACAATAACCTTATTATAGTTATATATACGTTGCGCTATTTTAAGTATATTAAGTTAATAGGGTTAGAGATTGGGCAGGCCGATTTGACAGCTTAACTCCATATTAGGATAACCATAAATTTCATCTAAAGGACTACGATTACAAGCCTTACTTATCCGTTGAGTGTTAGTAAGTTGACGCACCCACTTCTCGCACCCCCCCTGTTATCGCACCACTTTTCTCACTACCTAACTTCAACAACATATAACTTATTCAATTAAGCCACTATAATACAACCCTGTTCAGCAACTATACTATCGGCTTCGCTCTCTTTAATCACACTATTTACAGCCCCTAAAACCTCCTCCTGGGTGCGCATTATGTTATCGATCGTAGCAAACTTGGAATTCGGACTTAGCTTAACCTTCCTCCGTTTTGATAGCTAACTAGCCGTAATTTTAGCCTCTAATACTTCCACTCTTTTCAGAGCTTGTAATAATAACAGATCCTTGTTATCAAAGCCCTTTGTTACCTTTCTAAAGAGATTCTATATAATTGGATTAGTTAGACCGCTCTTATGGAACAAGTCGATTTATTCCCTTAGATCTCGAGACTTCCGTAGCGTTGACCAGATTATTGGTTTTATATCTATTAGCTTTAGGGGTGTAAATTGGGCCCTTTTCAACTCCCCTGGGATCTTTTGAGTCTTTTCTTGAGTTTTTTTTGGTGCTGTTTTCTAATAGCAAAGGGCTTAAAAGTGGCTTACTCGGTGCCATGGGCTAAAGACCAGTCCCTTTCCACCTAGATCTAATATTTTGACTAGAGAGACCGTCTATTCTCGAAAGGCGATAGTTTTCGAGGAAATCCCTCTTTCTAGCAGTTATTAATTCCTCCTATTAATATAGCTAATTAAGTCTTTTTCGATAAGACCGCTTAAGTAATGAGAAGACCCCTAGATTAAGGGATTAAAGGATATAGGATGTATAAGGAGGCAAATATAATAGCAATATGTTATTCTAATAGCATTCCTATATAAACTTAATAGTAATATAACTATCGTAACTATTTAGGATAAGTAGTCGCTTCTCTATTGAGTCTGTTGGTTGAGTCCTTAGAATAAATGCTTTTTAAAGCTATTTAAGTGCCGTTGCATTATCAGTCTATGCGTTGTCCGTTGCTGTAAATAGCTAGTCTTTATATAAGTCCATTCGCTAAGGAAACCACTCTTGTTGGACGGACTTTCCTTTAAAAATAATAAGTGGAGGAAGAGAATGGCTATTAGCCGAAATACACTTAATAAAGGAAGTCCAAAGGCAAGACCCAGAGTCTTTTCTTTTAACTAAATTAGATTTAGCACTTCCAAGGACTATTAAGTTATCCCCTGGCCTTTAATAAAGCCAGCTTTATCCATATCCCACCTATTTAAAGGCTTAATCTGCTTGATCTCCGGAAGTGCGAGGAAGGAGAACCAAGACTTAATTACTTGAGTAGTAGCCCCATTGACTCTCTTTGAATCCATCTAGAAGCTTCTTTGGATCTTTAGCTTTGGAATTCCCTTTAGAAAAGAGGTAACCCAACGCTTTCCGAGTTGTGTTGAGTCCCCTTTAGCCCGGAGGACTCTTTCCGCAAAGATTCGCAACTCTTGATGGGTCGGAGGAAGACCTAAGTCGGCTTGAGAGAGAACCCTACTTGCTAGGTGGTCTTCTTAATCAATCGAGAGTCTTTGGCTTGATTGATGGGCAATTTCTGTGTGGTAGTCTTTCCGGTACTTGATTGCGAAGTGTGGTCTTTGGAATAGCCCATTCTTTCGAGGCCCGTGTAACTGATGTGCCGTTTTGGACAGCCACAAGTGCCGCAGCAATCTAATCTTCTGTATACGACTTTATGAGATAATAATAAAGAAGTGTTGAAGTTCTGAAGTTGGTCGGATCAAAAAAGAGCGAGAAATTTGTAAGTATAGAAGGGGGGTTGGAATGGCGGTGTGGAATTTCAAGGGGTGCGATAACAGGGGGGGTGCGAGAAGTGAGTGCGTCAACTTATGAGTTAGACTGGGAAGGAGATAAAGCAACCGGCCGCTTAACCTACGGCTTTATAGCCCGTATTAAAAATAGCATTATTGACTAGGCTTCAAAGCGCGCTGCGCGCGTAATGCTGTCTATGGTGGACGATGAATATCACGCCATAGGGAAGGTTGCCCGTGCCGGGCTTTGGATGCGAAGTCTCTTTATAGAGCTTCGGATACTTGTAAAAGTCACAATCTTTGGTGATAATTAGGGTTCTATCAAACTCGCCAATAACCCAAAGTTCTATAAAAGAACTTAGCATATACCCCTAGAGGAACACTTTATTAGGGACGAGGTTGCAAAGGGCGCCCTTCAAACCATATGGGTCTCCACAACGGACCAGTTAGCAGACAGCCTCACCAAGCCGCTGGCAAGGGGTGGGCATGAGAAAATGATGGAGAAATTCAGACTGCGGGATTACCGCGTCTAAAGCTATCACCAGTCCCGATTTGGACTGTTTTGTAAGGCAAGTTAATGGTTTGTTGTATAGTTTGGTATAGGTGATGATTAGGCCCGTGGGGGGGTGTTGAAATACGTACTAGTTATCCCTTGCTGATATCCCTTGTTAATATCCCTTGTTGATATACGTATTAGTCATCCCTTGTTAACATCACTTGTTAGAATCCTTTCAGAGGATTTTATCTAGCTATAAACAGTGGGTGTCCCCTTGAGGAACCTGTAGCTAGAACCTCTGAATCTACCGCCGTTACCCACATTTTCTACAATTTCAAAGACTATTCGACTACACTGCGCGGCCCCCCACTGTGATCCATCAAGCATTGAATGTCGCAAGAATCAGGACAACATTCACGAAGCTCTCACTCAAGTAGCTTGTCGTTAGCCTGCCAAAAGCCCAAAATTCTGCCTTGAGTCTGCATGTGGTGGTCCTCAGTCCATGTCACGTCAGTCTGCAGCTCTACCAGTCCTGCGCCCCCTTTTTTCCTACTTGTGCGAATCACGGGACTTTCATACCGTTTTTTCCATTGTTCCTCCGTGTTTGCTTTGATTTGACACGGGGTTTTTTCCTAGTAGAAGTGGAAAAATACCGACCCAGATGCCCAGTTGAGGACAATTCACCTCCTCTTTGGTTAGTGATTGTGACAATCCACGACAACTTCCAAGGTTTCTCGCCCAGCACACTGTCCCCCGCTCACCAACCTCATAAATTGCTTCTCGTTACAAATTACACGACCAGTAGCTGATGCCAGCTCATCTCTCAAATGAAAACATATGTTTACAGAGCGCTGGACCTATCCATGACGGCTATCCGGTTGATACGTCTTCGCCCAGCCTTGTTCTTTCACCACACAGATAATCACTGAGCTCATCCAGACAACGCTCCAAGATAATCCCTTCGAAGCTCTCTCCTATACATGGGGTTCTTGAGAAAAGCCTTTCACTGTCACCATCGATGGCACCGGCGAGATTGCAGTCACACACAATGCTTACGTGGCCTTGCAACATCTCCGCTTGCCATTCAAAGACAGGCTTCTTTGGATCGATGCTATTTGTATGGACCAAAGACACAATCAGGAACGCGGGCACTAGTTTTGACAAATGAAAACGATATATAAGTGCGCCGACAGAGTGTTGATATGGCTAGACAATAGCCACCCCATGATGGATAATTTCTTCACGACCATGGACGCAATACGCCACCCTCTTGTAGACGATGTCTCGACCCATGGCGATCCCAACACCAAGACTGCTCGTCAGGCGTGCATCAAGCCTCACCATACTATTGTCTTCCAGGCGCTTATGGAAACTCATTGGTTCAGGAGAGTTTCGGTTTGGCAGGAGATTGCCAGCGCAAGAGCGGCTGTGATACTCTGTGGTCGAAATACACTTTCCTGGCGTTTATTTACGATGAATCCGTCCGCTTTCGACTTTGGCATCCCAGAAATCTGCCAAGCTGTGCTCGACATCATGCTAGGGCCCTCCAGAGAACGATCTTGGTGGGCTGACAGACGAGATCTACGGAAACTATTATCCATGTTTGCAGCCAGTGAAGCATCCGACCAGCGGGATATGATCTACGCTCTGATGGGAATCTGTTCTGATCATGCTGTTGCGAGTGCTTTTATTCCTCTCGCCTATTCCAAGACTTTGGAAGAGGCATGGTACGGTGTGTTGGAGTACACTCTTCGTCAGATTTTGGATCTTTCTCTGGACGGCTTACCACCGTGTTTACTGTCCTCGTTTCTCGTGTGCCAAAGACTTGGACCCTGAAGGACTTGCGAAGATGAGACAATTCATAGCTCAACTGGAGTCGCGAATACTCTACTGGATACTTGAAGAACCCGCATTGAATGTGTCTCGACAAATCCAGACCGCAGATAGCAGTGAAAGCAAAATGGTGCGCTACAGCCTGCTAACCAGCCAGCGGAAAGCACTTCTCGTACGCCTCTTCCATCCAAGGAATCGTCACACATTCAACATCATGGCGCACCTATGCTTTCTTGCCGAGAGCAACATTGCGACATACATGGATCTCTTTCAACGGCTACTTTTGAATAAATCTGTAGATGTTGGCGCAACGGATGAGACTGGTGACACTGTGCTGCACAGAGCAACGGTCGGATGGCCCTTGGTGCTTTTCGAGGCGTTGATACGGCGTCAAGATGCCAACCCGAACAAGCAGAACAAATTCGGAGTCACACCGTTCCTCGATGCGTTCCTGAACGGGCAACAGTCTCTCATGAAAATCCTTCTGGAGCGCCGAGTAATGGCTTTGTTTCTGAAGGCTCGGATGAGGTACGGTTCCTATGTGCTTGGAAGTTTTCGCAGCATCTTCCAGGTGGCGACTCCGCATTCTATCACAGGAGTATCATTGCAGAATCCGATCTTGTGGAGCATACCTTCAGGTCCGATACAGGTTCGAAGAGAATTCCACCAGCATCTGGACGCCCGGACGGTGGCGGATGGATGGATTTTGGGGCCGTGACAAAAGATCTGAAGACTGGTCCGAGTCATCACGACTGGTCATCAAATGCCAGTGTCTGCAGGGCCCCATACAAAGAGCCGTTGTCTCAATAGCATATCTGGAGTGGTCAGATGACATGGAGGAGGATGTTCTCTCCATTGCAGTTGCTAGGGGCAATTCTACCGGAGTCGAACTGATCCTTGACATTGCGAGTCGATACTGCCATGTCTTCTATATGGAAAATACATTGCAACGGGCTGTGATGAGAGGGCGCCTGGAGCTAACAAGATTGCTACTTCAGTATACTGGCCAAGCGCATTGCGGACACAGCTTAGAAGATCGAGGTAATGCGACATTACAGAAACGTGCTCGACCAGCAATAGATCGAACCATGCTGTCTCACATCCAAAAAAACGACACCATGGACAGAAGAGATCGACAAGTGGACCATAAAGGGAAGTGCCCGTTCAAATACATCGGAGGTTGGACAGTGGAGTCGGAGCTGTTTGCAAACTCTCGCGAATGGGATTCACAGCACAGCGTGACCCTAATACAGCTTTGGAGATACGATTTGACATATCATATGGAAGAGTATGTGCCGAATTATCTGAGGAATCGCAAGTTGCAAAGCTAGAACGGCCATGCCTATCTTTCAAATCCCTCAAGATACAGCTTAGCTGCAAATTAGTATGGACAAGAGATATTGTAACAAATCAAGATTTCTCACTAGTTAGTGAATTGGCTTCTGAGCTCTAAATTGGAACACTTATTTCGTGGTTTTGTTTGGCTTTCTTCCCGCGTCTCCTGCCGACCCATCCATGATGCAGGCCGCTAGTATACTGTCAATGGTAAAGACTTCATCACGGCGGGTCCTGATCCTGTGCACTGTTTGGGCCTCACTATGCATGCCCATGTGATCTTGCACGGCCGACTGCAGGTCGTCCAGTCAGAATGGGGCGCGGTTTCATAAGAGGCTGGTCCTGCTTATGCAGTCTCTCAATACTCAGCCACTTGGAGTGAGGGGCAATGGCTCTGATCAGGCTCCGATCCTCTGCACATTCCTGCACAGACCAAACCTTGGATTACCACGCAGAAAAAAGCAATGGATCCTTTCAGTGCCCTCTCAATTGCCGCTTCTGCGGTTCAGTTCATCGACTTCGCCAGCAGGTTGCTCAAGGATGTCCGGGAAACATTCGAGGCGGAGTCCGGCCGCTCTCGTGGAAACCTCAACTTGCTGCAGATTGGCAATGACTTGGCCGCCATGACCACCGACATCGAGGATCGATTGGGAGCTGAGCATGGTGTTGCAAAGAACGTGTTGGAACGCCTCTGCCGACAATGCATAGAGATCAGCGCCAAACTTCAGGAGATGCTCGGTAGAGCTCATCCAGCCACCGGCAAGGGTGTGCAGCGTGCCTTCAAAAGTGTTGGCGCTGCCTTGAAGGGCGTCTGGACAGCATCTGAAGTTGAGAAATTGCGACAGGAATTGTCCAGTATCAGAGAGCAGATGATGCTTGCTGCATTGATCCATCTTTGGTGGGTAATAATATTGGCTACCACAAACACGTAAAGTTGGATCTGGAGTATTAACAGTGAGCGCTTAGTGAGGAAGGAGAACGAAGAGAATCAAGAGAAGTGTCTCGTGCGGCGTACGCACAGAGTAATGTCGATTCTCTACGCACCACACCAGGAAATAGGTTGCATGACAACTTTCGGCGCGACTTCGAATAGTTGATCAAGCCCTTGATTGACCAAAGGTCATCTCGAAGAGATGGTATGGAGATCAACTCGACTGTGTGGAGACTGTGGAAGACAGACATCTTGACCGAATTTGCGACCGCAGAGCAAAACCAGCCACTTTCCGGATACGAGGACGTCAGGATTTGTCATGCCATACGCAACAGTCTGATGTTTCACGGCCTGGAGCAAAGAGAGCAAGCAATTCGTCAGACGCACGCCAAGACGTTCAGCTGGATCTTTGAACGACCGAGACCAGATGGTAATGGGAAGCCATGTGGTCAGATTTTGTCGAGTGGTTAGAGTCGTCCTCTGAAGACATGTATTGGATGACTGGGAGACCCGGCACTGGAAAATCAACACTCATGAAATATGTTGGCAAGGACGCAATGAAAACCACTAAATCTCACTTGAAGAAGTGGACGGGTGATGATCTACCTTTGCTGGTCGCAGGCTTCTACTTTTGGAATGCAGGCAACGATACGCAGAAAACCGACACCGGTCTCTTGAAGACTATGCTTCACCAGTGTGTCTCTCAACAACCCAAAATGACGGCGAAATTATTCGAACGTCGGTATACGGTGCAGCGAATTTTCGGATCAGACAATCAACTGCCACAGTGGACGTCGGAAGAATTGTTTGAGAGCTTGTCTCTACTCATTCTCACAAAGTCAGGGTTTTCTTGAGTTTCAAGACTCTCGCCCAACAGAATCAGCACAGCTCAAAGCGGACCTGGTCGAGAAGTCTCAAGGAGTATTTCTCTGGGTAAACCTCGTGGTCAAGGCGCTTATCGTAAACTTTCAAGATGGCGAGGCTCTTTCCCAGATTCAGGCGACTCTAGATGGTCTCCCGGATGAAATAGAGGATCTATACACACGAATGTGGACCGGCGTCCCTGCCAAGTTTGAGATTGATCGAGCAAGATACGCGCTATTGCTGGAACAAGCTACCAAGGTTGACACATCCTTATCTTTGCAGTATATCTGGCACTATGTATGCGCGGAACTATTAGCATCAGTTAGCCTCACGAGCCGGTGGGGAAACTAGGGTAGATGCCAAGACGGATGCACATTCTTATTTCAACGACGTCGCAAGACTATTCAGTTGCGTTGGGTAATGAGTTCTCGCCCCGCAAGCTTGTCTCTTGTACTTGCGCATACCGAACACCCTTCTTCCTGCTAGCAGTACGTCTTGTGCAACGCACGCAGGGAAAGGGTGTGCTGGGTGGGCAGATATGCCCTCGAGCGCGGCGCGCAGTGAGCACGAGCGGGATCCGGCGGCCCAGGTCGCCAACGTCAACCACAGAACACATTGTAAGGGCCGCGGCACAGGTACGTCGATCCATTTCCCTTTTTTGGAACCTTCATTCCAAACGTCCCACATAAGGGTTTTCAGATGGATCCCATCTCCCACGAGACACTCAGTCCAGCAGCCAGATCCTCTTCCTTCGCCACGTATCCATCAGTGAGCCGGCCGCCGTTGATGACGGTAGATGGCGAATGCGGCTCTCTACCTGTTGGAACTTTTCGGCCTTCATCTAGGCGTAAGAACTCTGCACATTGATGCATAGTGCAAGTGTATGGTCGAGGATGCAGTTCCCTCGGGTTTAGGGCGTCGGCAGCAATGGCGGCGTCTTTAGTCCTCCGCCCGGCATCTTGAAGTCGATGTTGAATATACCTCGAACGGAGAGCGCCATTGTGGTGCTCCAAGAGCCATGGCTGCTCAAGTGGTCAAGCTCAAGTGGCTCGGCGGATCTCGGGATGGTGTCCATGGCTCGGGCGATATACTTTTGTGCGGGAGCGCGCAGGCCGACGCAGTTTATAAGCTTGAAAGTGCGTATAACCTTCGGCTTTGTGGTGTAATTGGAAACACGCTGTGTCTCATGGTTGGAGCTGCCGGTTCGAATCCGGCCAAATTCATCTTTTGTCTTTGTTTTCCATCCTTACTCATACCTCAACCTCAACACTCCTTTCCATTATTCTTCCTAATTCCGCTGCTGTTGTGTAATCTCTCCAAAGATTCTGCAGTGAGGGCGTGTCTGTCCGCTAAACTTTGACCGGTGGCCCTAGTGCGGCCGGAAGTGGTTCAGCTCGGGCCTGGTGTACTCTGGACCGGCAATTTACTGGGTGTATAATTCATGTGTTGGATGTATATCATAAGGATGTGTGGTATAATCGAAAACGCGCTGCACGGTAATTTTGGGAGCTGTCAGTTTGAATCTGGCCACATCCACTACTTGCCATATTTTTCATCCTGACTTCCACACTTTCGTCTCCCCACTCCTTTTCATCTTTGGTCTTGATTTTACTATCGTCTTGTAATGCCTCGAAATATGTTGTTGCAAAAGGGTGCTCAGTCTCGGCTAATCTGTAATGGTTTGGAACGGTATCTCTAGTGCGGCCGGGAGTGGTTCAATTCGGGCTTGGTGTGCTCTGGACCGCGAAGTGGACTGGGCGTATGAACTAGCTTTCATCAGTATATCCTAAGTATGTGTGGTCTAACTGGAAATACGCTTCTCACTCGTTATAGAGATGTACGTTCGAATCCTACCACATCCAACTTTTTTCTGTTGGGGAAGGGAGACAGGAAGGAGACGGGAGGGAGACGGGAGGCGGGGGACAAAGCATAGGTATTCTATCTGGTTCTTCAATGCAATCAATCCCTTGTCCACAGGCTTTTTACCTGCAACCTCCAATACAGCCAAAAGAATTATGGCACTGCGTTATGTGATACTCAGGTACGGAAGTCAGACACATCGCCGGACAGTCAAGGACTCCCGAGGTCCAGAGGAAAATCCGGATTGTTCGCTGTACTAGTGCGCAGTGGTCAATTTCCATGCTGCCTAGGTGGCAGCCAGCCAATCCATAACTCTAGGCATTTCCCGCTGAAGTGTCCGGCATCGCGTTGAGTCGATGGTGGGCATGCTTCCAGATTTTGCGAGCTGCAAAGTCACTTTGCTGGTACACCGTGCGCCCGCGGCGCAATTTGGTCCATGAGCCGACTATCCATGGATAACTAACTGCCAAGAAATCATACAACCAGAATAACACCGAGATGCTCTGATCGTCCCAATCAAACCAGTAGCAACGCACCAATGTCTTGCTGCATCATAAGATCCTACGTGGTCTCCACTCTGGCTCAGGGCGGTGGGGCCGGCTTCGGGCGGGCATAAAGGCCAATGGATTATAGCCACGGACTCCTACCACTTTGCAGGCCTGCGTCAGCTTCCATGACGACACGTCTCACGGCTGTTCTCAGATCATCAGAAGCAGCATGGGCATATGAGAAGCCCCGTAGTGGCCAGAAATAGTCTACGCAGAGCACGCCACCGACGCGTGTTTGCTGGCCCCAGGCCCTAGATCGCGCTGGGCCACGAAACTACCTAGGTATGGTAGGTGACAAACGCCACCTCTGAGCATGTCGCGATTGCGCAAGCTGCGTCTCCAAAAGACATGGCTGTCGGGTGACGTGTCTTCCCTACACTCCTGTCACGCGCCGTGAGCTGTAAAATCTTCTTCGCGTCGATGGACCAGCCAACGAGGACGATGAAAGAAAAAAGAAAAAAGAAAAAGTCGGGTTTCAACTCCCCGAAAAAAGGACCCCAGTGAACAAAAAATTGAGTTCATATTGGATGACACGTACCTCCAGATCGTAACCAGGTCCCCAGCACTTGGATGGCCCCCTCATCTTCGCCAGAACCAGACACTAAGCCAGCTCGCGCGGCTGCATGGAATGGAACAGATCACCATGACCAAACCTGTCCATCCTCAGGGCCACGCCGTCTTGCGACTTTGATCTGCGCCGAAGTCTCAGCCTGGATATCGGAACTTGGGATACCAGGTAGTTATCGACTGCGCGGCCGTTCGTCCCAGCCACTAGGGACATCCGCCAACCCAGTGGGCGACAGTCAGGCCATGACAAGCAAAAAGTAACAGGGACCAAGGAGGAAGAGGGCCAGGTATATGTATGATGGGCCGGTGCGCACGGTCACTTCCCACAGCTTGACACCTAGAGCAATGTGTGGAAGCCTGCTGGCGCAGAGTCTCGCACGCGCTCGCGCACCTTGCTCGTGAAGCTAGCTACGGTACCACTGTCGTATTGTCACAAGGACACCTGGAGATTCTCATAGAGCCTGCTACGCACTCCTTGTCCTGTTGTGCCGCATCATCTTGTCACCGCTGTGCGAGCCTCCAATTTTCTCCAGCTACTGTCTGCGTACCAGCTCTCAAGTGCCCATGACAGTCGGCCGTCATGTTTTTAAGATCTTGTGTGCCGTGCTTCCGTAAACGGTGCTCGATTCACACGACTGGAGATCTCGGAACGGATTTGCAGGTTGAGGGAGCTGGTCTCTGCAACGTTCACGGCTGAATTTCCGCACCAGAGACTGAAGGTGCTTTTAGGTATGATCAGCAATTACACGAGAAGAATCCGAAAGGTTGAGTAGAACTTGCCATTGGACACGATGAGACCTGGTGGTCCTGACGATGTTTTGGAGGTCACATCTGAACTGGGCAGGGGCAGCAGCTCTGCCACTGCGCCTTCCTTGGAGTGACTTGCTCCCTCACCGTTTCTTAGTCACCACACTTTGCTGCCTTGCCAGCTCTATCTGCAGACGCGACCTCTCGCTTCTACCCTTCTTTTCATCCACCGCCCATCATTTCTTTTAGTCAACTTGAGCGGTCAGACCACTTCGAGTGTTCAAACTTCTGCTGAGCAGCGACTCAACAGGTCTGTTTCAGAAGATTTCTCCGTCTCTCTCCTCCCTGCGCTTCTACATCGTATGGGACTTCATCTTTCCCTTTGTCGACGTTCCGCACTCCCAAATGTCTGAGAATGGACTTTCCAAGTCGAGGTGTGCAAGCAGCACTCCAGAGTCTCAGAAGCCGCCTTCCAAGTCAATCAGTCCGACCGCACCCTCCGAGAATTCGACGATCCCGAAGCCTAGCTGTTGGAAAGCATGGTTACAGCTGTCCTCGGCCGATTCAGATGCATCAAGCACGACTGCAAGACTCGCAGAGGCAAGAAGCAGTGGACGAGCAGCGCTGTGAAGGTAGACGTCAGGATGTACACCCGGAATAGGTACAATGTCCGAGTGCACTTCCAACACTGCCTCTTGTGCAAGTGCGTCGCACATCCTGTCTTCGACGACAGCTTCAAGCACTTGTATGTGGACAGAGTCGGCAAGTGGATCGGCACGTGGACTGGTGTCAAAGTCAGGCTACCGCACGTCAATTACGTGTCCGGCAAAGGCACACACGAAAAGAAGCTGTGCGAGGGATGCTGGCATAATCTCTGCTGGTGAGGGTTGAGATGAAGCCCAAGCTGGTGGTTTTGATGGTCGTCCATCTCGATAAATGATGGCACAGGGGCCGGATATTGTGTCATGGAGGAGAGCCCGATCGACAAAAAATAACGACTGGTTCTTGATAGTGGAGAAAGAATGACTTCTCAAGGAGATGCTGAAGGATTTGTACTTGAGGGCTGCGCGGACGAAACCAAGATGATGAGAATCTCAGGGATTCATCACATGTGTTGCTGATGTTTGATCAGTTTGAGACTGGAGAAGGTCACTACAAGGTTGCCATATGGGACCTGGATGGCGCTCCTGTTGCTGTCAGCATTGGAGCCTATAATCCCGAATACCTCCAATTTCAGACTTTGTTACAACGCGTAGGCTAGGATTCTGGTCTCGCGGCTGATGACCCTGAGGTCACTGGGGAGCATGAACGTGATCACATGCGTCTGGTCACACGGATGAAATGCCACAGCGCAACAAATCTCTCCCGAGACTCATGGCGTCAGCCACTGCGAGCTGGCCCAATGACCTTCGGAATCGTTTCAAATGCAAGATACCGCGCCTCGCTGGCCACAAATTCGCCTCGTACTTCCCGCATCCGTCCAGCGTCAAGCTTGAGCCCTGTTTGGTTGCCATTCAGGACGAGTGCGCTGATGGCCGCGATCGAACGGGCAGCTCTGAATACGGCAGTGAGACGGAAGCTTCAGAGAATCGATCCAAGGCCAAGCCTCTTTTGAATTGCCTCAATCTGTCCATCGCACATGGAAGTTCCGGGCACTGAAAGTCGTGACGCTGTGCCTGCAAGAATGACCTACAGACGATCTACGCTTCGGGACTCCACACAGACTACAGAAGAACAAGAACCAATTCCTATGAGCTTCGCACGGCCAGCAGCCTGTCGCCTGTTTCCCACACACCACGCGCGCCCGTAGATGGCTCGTCAGCCCAATCGCACCATGTCCGCTCGCTCACAGCTCGACGAATCCCTCCGAAGCTGGTGTGGGCGGAGCACCACGAACATCATCTTTAGCCCTTTGGTGTCCACGCCGACGCCGATCTCGACCTAGGTGCTGCCTCATGTCTCAAAGCCTTGCGCACCAGATGAAATTCACGCAGGGGTCTGGGTCTGACTCGCATTGCCAGATCCGGAACTCAGCAGCGCATCTGGCCAATGAACATTCTCACTCGTGTGAGATCCTCGATTCGTGTGCGGCTCGGCCCGCTTTGACGTGGCGCCAGCCTTGTCTAAGTACTGTACCGCTCGAAATGTTTGGATTCTTTCCTAGTTGTGCGCTCTCCCGCTGCAATTGTACGGCAGATGGGGTGGGATTTCTGCGAGGGACAGCATATCGCTTTTTCGTCTGTTCATTTGAGCAGCTGTGAGATGTAGCTTACCGAACTAATTCGTGATTGCCAGGTGTTATGCTGTTTGATTAAATGCTGTGGGTATAGGTGAGTTGGTGTTGGTGAGTGCAGCTGACTGGCCGGTCACCGGCAAATGGGACCCTTTAGCCAGGGGGTGAGTGGATGTTGACACGTACTGCAAACAAAGAGCCCAACGTGTATGGTGGTGTATTGCTGACACACGCTAGACCTTGAAGCTCGCCGCAGACGCACAGCAATAACTTTGTGTAAATGCCTGGTTCGACTCCTGCGGTCGGCTGGACCGCAGGTTCTTTGAACGATCAAGTCAAACACAACCTGGGTTCAAATCCTAATCCATACTTGTTGCTCAAACCCCTGGACTTGGGGGGAAGTTGCTGCTCAAGGAGGACTTCAAGGACTGTTGAGGGTTGGCTAGGAATTCGACGTCCGACTTGAGGACCTGGAGCTGTTGAGCACCAGTCCCAAGACAATGAATGGACGGACACAGGTCACTGGGCGGTTCCGCGCTTTGCGAACTGCCATCAGCTTTCTGAAGCGTCAGTCCGGTACCCCGAAAAGGCGTAAGAACGGCAATGGTCACAGCGACCACGGCGCTCGGCAACCTCTTGCCTTGCTCTCCTCGAGCCAAGTCATCAGTCAGCCAATACGTGGCCCCCTCAAGTCCTCCACCAGCGATGCGAAAAGACATGGCCCGGTCGAGATCTAGGATGGCGCATCCTATGCTCAGATGAAACAGAAGACTGTCATCATCTTCCAAGCGACGACCGTAATTGAGGTAGGAGCGCAGGAGTGAACCCAGGAGACTTCATCCGTCCAACGGTGTGTACAGGCCGGAAGCGAGCTGTGGGTACAGCAGGCGCCAAAGAAGCTTGCTCAGTGGCTACAAAGCTGGCTACTCATAGCCTGAACGGAGTCGGGCTGCCGACAAATCGCCAGACTTGTTGACCTTGGAAGTGCGGAGAGAGGCCGTGACGCGAGTGCTCACCATAGACGTACACATACATCCATTGTGCTTGCACGACTAACTTCTCAACCAGCATGCTCATCATGACCGTTGAGGCCGCAAGTCTTATTGGGAACCCTCGAAGTGAGGACTATCTGAGACTGTGTATTTCTTCGCTCCTATAGCTTGACTGCGCTCTTTAGTATCGATGTGTTTAGGATTGTCTGGTCCAGCGTTTATTTGGATTTTCTCAGCAAGCCGCTGGAGAAGTAGGCCGGGAGTGAGCATGTCACTGGAGCTACAACGTGATTCACGGCGCGGGAAGAAGCGAGGTGGCGGTGAGGACAGAACGGTAAGAGTCTGGATTTGTGAGGTTGACGGGGCACTTTGATTATTGGCAAACCGTCAATTAGTGGATGTGAATGCGAAGTTACCTATCATTTCGTTCTCCTTCCGTGATATTCACCAGAAGCCAGTCACACCCGATGGTCAGCGACGTGCGTGATTGCTGACTAGGCACATTTCTACCTGCGAGACTTGGATTTGGCAGCACAGTGACAGGACAGAGCAGATTGAGGACTACCGCTGCTGCTTCGAGAACCCTCGCCCAGAGACCAAAGCTTGTCAAACAGACCAAGGGCGTCCGTGCACAAGGCTGTGAGGCGTCACGCTGGCGCATACCTGCTCGTGTCGTGAAGAGACGGGCTTCGTGCGGCGAGTTGGCGGTGAACGCGGAGTCAAAGCCTCTGTCGCCCGCTGCTGTTTCGACCCAGACTGCGTGTCGAGTTTCTGGGGACGTTGATGCAGCGAATACGCGAGTAGACGTCCAAGGCGTGGCTCGACACCCACGACAGGGTAGTGGCCGCGGCCGAGCAGCAGTTCATCTTGCTAAGAGCGCGTATGGGTGCTGCATCATGGTATGGAGAGGTGTGAAGCGGCAGCTGGGTTCGGGGCGTGGGTGGTCAGGACCACGAATTTCAATAGCGGACACTTTCGAAACGGTACCAAATACACATCCAAAGGGCAAATTTCCAAGACAGAAGTGTTTGACCTGTGGCGGTTGACTCACGGGTGGTTATTCATAGATCTCGAAACAGATTGTTCCATGGATGGCTAACCCAAAGCTGTTTATCTCAAAGGTGGTGGTCGAGATAGTCCCGAAGGCGTTGTCCGACTTGGAGATTCGCGGTCCCGATGGTTTATCGTTATAGGGCAGAAAACCTCGGGTCCTCTGGCTTGTGTCACATTCCACCTCATCTTCTTCTTCCGTATCATTGCGAACTAAGTTCCAGCAGTTCAGCCAATTTTGTGTGCCATTGTCTAGTAGTGTGTAGTTATGTGTCCTACATTCATGTCGCGGCTCCTGCGGAGGCCTCATCTTGCTCTGTGACAATTGACACTATCCCCTTATCCTGGTATCCTGTTGCTTCAGCCAGATATGCCCGCAAGCTTCGTACGCGGCCTGCCGTACATCGCCCGATCCTCAGGTGCTCCAGCCTATGTGTTGCATTCAGACCTTCTTCTCGGATGGACAAAAGACCGCGGCCAGAGCCTTCTCCAGCACCTTGAAATCCGTCACATTGCCGTATGGAAGCTTGACGAGTGCACCAGTGACGAAGTATGCAACAGTCTCTGGCTTCTCACCCTTCGAGGTAATTGGGTGTGAAACCTCGTCTTCGACCATCGTCTCGAACTCTGAGACAGGTCTGCCGAGAGCCTCATGCGGGACATACACGCAGTACTCGTCCTTGGCGCAACGCATCATCAGGCTCAGGTCCACGGCGTCTTTGCAGATCCTGTCGAGTACTTGGTCTGCTTCGGCGGCCTTGTCCTCCCGTGGCTTGACGATGTCGAGAAGAGTATCGATGGCGTAGTAGGCGACACGAGCTCGGGTGAACCGATCTTCTCTGAAAGACGCTGTCATCTTCATTGTCGCCACCCGCCAATCGCTGATCAAAGCGTGACTTTCTGTTGGTTGATTAGTGTGAACCGTCTATTGACAAGGTTATGGAGCAGATGTCTGGTTACCTGTGCACAGCTTTCCCTTCATGTGTGACTCGGCTGTGGACAGAGAGGCGTCGAGGACGGCTTTTTCCTTGTCTAGAGCGTAGTGTGGGACGCTGAAGATCTTGTCATGGAGGATGGAAAAAACCTCACCACGGAGACGGTCGTCGAGGTATTTGATGTCGATGTTGCCTTTGGACGCGAAAGGACGGAACAAGTTGACCTGCTCTTTCGTGGGTGTCTTGTTTGTGAAATCGCGGGCCGACGTCACTTTGACAAACTTCAGGATCTGCGATCGCAATTGAGTGAACTTTGCGACGACCTTACCATCGCTCATCTGTGACTCGGTCGTGGGTATCAGCATGGAGCGAAGGGTCACCGTCTTGGTTTCGAGCTCTTGGTTCTTCACGCGCTCTTCAAATAGCTGGCGTCGGATGCTCTCATGATCTCGTTTCATGGAAGAGCATGTCTTCTCCAAGGACGAATTGTCGCGCTGTAGCTGGGCTCGGGAGGCTTGCAGAGAAGAAATCTCCTGTCGCAGCTCGCTGTTGTTCTTGAGGATTGTTTCTAAGGCGGGACCCTGGTTGGCGTTTTGCTCAGATGAGGGCGCGACGCTGTTCCAAAAGGCAAGAGCCTGTTTTGATGCAAGTCAGTGGCTGTGATAACAAGATCATATCTAGAACGGGCGAAGCTACCTGTTTGGCCAGAGATGGAGTCGCGCTCGTGGTGGGCAGTGGAGGAAGGTGTTTGTCAAGCTCTGCTTGGAAGATTTCCTTGAGCCTCTTCTGTTGCGTCTCGAACGCGTGCTTGAGATCTGCCTTGGCGACTGAGTCTTGCGCCGGAGGGTGAGACGTATCCACGACGGCATCCTTCATGTTCTCGTCTAGGTCGAGTAGTGAAGGCATCTCGAAGTAGCAGGAGACGCGGTGTCTTGTATTTGGGCTGTATTTGAAGGCCAAGTAGCTGTTGAGAATGCGTGGCCTGCTCAGGCGAGAAAAGAGTTGGTTAAAGAACCCGGTGCCGCTTTTGAAATCTCCCTGGCGAGCAGGACTCTTCTTCCAAATAAAAGCGACGCGCAAGAAGCTTGATGTCGAAACTACAGGCATCCCGCCTACTGTAAGTCAGCGATGCCTGCGATGCCTGCAATGCCTGCGCTTCCAGGGGTCAAGTGCACGCTAGCGTTCCTTAGATAGCGGGCACAGTCTGCCCCAAACAGACGTCCTCCATCCTTCCAAACATATAGAGAGGCTATTGCAGCAATTGATAATAAAGAAAAAGCGCTTGTGACATTGGTAAAACTTCTCCCGTTCTTTTCAACAGTCTTTTATCAAGGCAAAATGTGCTGCTGAACAGAGGGTACTGACAATGCCCAAGCAGCCTCCTTCCTTCGCCATTACTGAGACAGTGCGGCTGACTCTTCCCGCCAGCCAATCAAAGCTTGCGTCAATTCTCTTTCACCCTCTGTTCGCATCGTAACTGACCTGACGCGGCTTTGAACGTTACTGAGTTTTCTGTTTGCTCTGCTCAACTTTCAACTACATACCCATTCGACTCCAGTACCTCAAAATCAAGTCCTCCGCAGGCAGTCAGTCACTCAAAGCATCATGGCGCCAGCCATGAGTACCACCTCCGATGACCGAATTGTCGTCGCTGTCGATTTCGGTACCACCTTCTCAGGTGTGGCTTGGGCCTTCAACACCCCCGGCAAGAAGCCCGAGGCTGTCAGCATCCTGGATTGGCCCGGTAGGTGCTCTTTCTTTCTTTGCTTTCCAAACAGTCTCTTGCCAGCGGAGATGTCTCCAGGAATGAGACTCTTCTTCGAGCTTGCCCCAAACGGGATGGAACGAGAGGCCATCACCGCGCAGGAAATATTCCTTATCTTTGTTCTCAGTGGGCAAGCTCGCTGACCTCACCTCATGCCAGGTCTGGAGGGCTTCCGCCAGCCCAAGGTGCCGACTCTGGTTCTGTATGATGTGCAAGACCCCACCAAGTTCAAGTGGGGTGGAGAGATTCAGTGGACCGACCCGGCCGTACACGGAGTCAAGCTCCTCCTTGACCCCGACCAGCCCATGCCTGCCTACCTGCCCGTGGCCAGCTTCAAGAAGGACCGCAAGGCCTTGCCTAAAGACCCAATTGATGTTGCCGCCGACTTCATTGGCGCCATCTACAAGCATGCTCTGAGTAAGATCGAGTCGTCCTCCGTGCGCGATTACTTCAAGCTGTGCGAGAAGGAGTTCGTCCTGAGTGTTCCTGCCGTCTGGTCTGACAAGGCCAAGGACCTCACACTGAAGGTTAGCCATCTGCGCCATCATCTTTTCTTTAGTCGCTGACGATACCCTTCCATCAGGCTGCGAAGAAGGCTGGCATCCATCCCGTCACCCTCATCAAGGAGCCCGAGGCCGCAGCCTTGTACACCCTGTCGTCCTTCGATCATGCCTTCAAGGCAGGTGACTCGTTCGTGGTTTGCGATGCCGGAGGCGGAACCATTGACCTGTGAGCACTCCAATGCCATCCTTGAAATCCCTTGTCTGTCCTCCATCTCACGCTGACACGCCGGTCAAGAATCACATATGAGGTGCTCAAAATTGAACCGTACCTCGAGCTGTCGGAGCTGGTTCCTGGAAAAGGTGAGCTACAGCCTCAGCGAGGCTCTTGCAGGCAATCGCGGCCACTTCCGGCACATGCTGACAAGATACAGGTGCCATGGCAGGCTCTCTTGGCCTCAACAAGCGCTTCGAGGAGACTGTCCGGACGGTTGTTGGAGATGATCAGTTCGCCGGGCTCAAGAGAGGCGTCGGTTGGACCAAGGCGCTGAATGATTTTGACAAGAACATCAAGACCGCCTTCAAAGGTGATATCACTGATGTCCACTATGTCAACTTTCCCAAGGCCGAACTTGAGGATGACCCTGCCGAGCGTCTATTCAACAACTGCTGGGAGATGACCGGAGACATACTGCAAGACATCTTCGCCCCCATCATCAACGAGGTCGTACAGCTGGTAGGTGCCCAGGTTCAGGGAGCTCACGCCAAGCGACCCGGCAAGCAGGTCAAAGGCATCTTCCTTGTTGGTGGTTTTGGTTCCAGTCTGTACTTGAAGAAGTGCCTTGATGAGAACTATGGTGCCGTCGGCATCCAGGTCATCCAGCCGCACGATGCTTGGGGAGCCATCGTCAAGTAAGTCACTCTGACAGCCTTATCTGCACGTGAATGTATGCTCGGTGGCGGGGAACCCCTGACCGAGGGATGGCAAGCCGAAATGAAGAGCTTGTATCGCTGAATGTCTCATAGGGGCGCCGCCTTGAGCCGTGTATCAAACAAAACCACTGTAGTATCGTCCCAGGCCGTCCGCCACTACGGTGTCTCGGCTTTCATGAAGTTTGATCCCATTGTCGATCGCGGTAGACCGACGTGGATCCAGGCTCATGACGGAACGACTCGAGTCAGCAAGGTGACCAAGACCACATACAATAATCCCGAGATTTCAAAGCTAATGAGGTACTCAGATGTCCTGGTACATCTACAAGGGCGAGGATCTCAAGCGTGACCAGGTCATCAAATTTCCCTTCTACCGCGTCATCCCCGAGCGTTACGTCCCCAACGACCTCATCTTCTACAGCCATCTGCGATACGCGGAGACGGAGGCGGCCCCTACCTACCCAGGTTGCACTGTGAAGCCCTCTTGCGAGGTACTCTCAGACCTCCGTGGTATCAACAAAGGCCTTCTCACGGCTAGAAATGGCGTCGACGGCAAGCGCTACTTCGACGTGAACTACTTCCTTGTTCTATCAACAGCTGAGGCCAACCTTAAGTTTTCTCTTGAGATCGGCGGTGAGGAGGTTGGCAGTGTTGAGGCTACCTACGTTTAGACTACGACTATCCCACGACTGGGGTCTCCCACGACTGGATTATCCCCCAGAGGATTTTTCCACAGAAAAAAAATCTCAAGTCTAGCAGGTGCATAACACATGGTTGGCGCGACGTCGGATTTTCGAGGTCAGATCATTTTACGAATGGTTCATGCTACAAGAAGCATTTCAATTGGATGTTGAGGATCGGATCAGGATTAATGCATGTCTCTCGAGGACTTTGACTTTTCTGTCTGGCAGCTTGTAGCAGCTGCATCGTTGGCATGTGAGGATGGAGAAGGGTACGCGCCGTCGAGGAGGGACATGATTCCACTCCCTGGCAAGGGATTCCATAGTGCAGCTTAGGCAAGTAGACCAATCATCGTCTGCAATCTGTTGTCCAAGGTATTTCTTCGATGGTCACAGTAAGCAGACCACACGAGCGCTCATGTATGTTTAAAGCTTGCCTCAGCCGCACCAACCCATTCCCACACCACCTTGGAGCCGCACCGTCTACTAACGGGTCGATTAGTGCGTGAACGCCATCTGCAACTCCAACAACCCCGATGTCCACCACCGGTTTTCTTTCGCAGCTGCATACGGCGAGCCAAGAACCTCGACGAGACACTACGTTTTCGACGTCTTGAGAACATCTCGAGTGCGCTCTGCTCAAAGATCCACTTCACCCTGACGAGGTCCGCTTTGAGGCGCTGCCCGTTCTCTGCGCCGAAGACGACCCAAGCTCAGAGCTCCGGCACGCCAGCTGCCGGCCAGCTTGTGCAAATAAAACGAAGGAGCCACGTCGCCGCACCTGCAGTCGGCCGACGGTTCCCGCCGCAAGGGCTTGAGCAGACACCGCATCAGCTAGCACATCTCACCTGCGGTGCTCGATGTAGCAAGAAACCTCGCCAGCTGCATGATATGTTCTCGGGCATGAGCAACTGTCCCACCCACTGAGTCATCAGCTGGAGTGGCATGAAGAGGACTGCTTCTTCCACAAGGGGTACTCGGCCGCTGTCGGTGTTTTCAAGGCTTCGCGTGCTCCTTGCTGTCGCAGGCTAGTGCCTTTGGGCGATCACTACCAGACTAACTGGGACCCGGCTCAGCACAAAGACACTGCTAGCCCCGTAATGCACCATTCTCCCCCCGGGAGGCCAATTCACTAAGGGACACCTGATCTTGGTGCTGGAACCAGAAAATACGATGAGGGCGCGTCGGAGGCTACAAGAAGCTAGAGCTGGGAAACTTTGGACACCTAGCAAAAGGTCTCTTCAGTGGGAGTTGGTGTGCTCGGGTGCCGCATATTCAGCACCACAGCGGCCCGAGTCCCAACCATCACTTCTCCACCATCACAAAGGGGAATGGCGAGATCTCGCAGCATGACAACCACAAGGGGCAAAAGAAAGTATGAGGAACGGATACAGGTTGATAGGAGCAGCAAAAGCGTTGCGGTGAGTGTGGATTGAACACACGACCTTCAGATATTATGTACTGGAGTTAGACTTCAGTCTGACGCTCTCCCAACTGAGCTATCCCCGCTATTGCAAATGTAGCTTAATATGTATATTATCACTCAATCTTATTGGCTGAGCACTCCACTTCCCGAACAGTCCACTGTGAAATGTTAGAAGTCCTGAAGCAGCTGTAAATGTGGCCCAGAATGTATGGACAGCATCAACCATGTGGTTCCTATGCTGTATAAGTATTTATTCACGTTCGCTGTAAAAAAGATGCCCTGTGAAGATGTATGTGGGTGTCCTCCCAAATGACTCGCGTCCCTATTAAAATCGCGTGGCTTTGCCTCAGTCGCTCCAGACCCTCGCGTCAAGCGCCGAGTTCTATTCAAAGATCGGACACGTCCTCGGAGCCGCCCACCAGTCAGTCCCACAAGCCACCAAAGCGGAAACGAGAATCCCAGAACTGGTTCACCTTAGACAAAATTGCCCCGGCGGGAGAACTCCAAAGACAGATGCTCCACAGATGCCGTCCGCTCTCGAAATCCATGGTCCTGACGTGGGCGCCGCTCGACAGCGTAGCTTCTCTGAGCGTCTTAGGGAATGTTAGTGTCCGAGTGCAACGACGTGGGATTCACAAGCAAGGCTGCTGCAACCCAGCCGAAAAAGGCAAGTCGCAGCCTCGCAGCCATGGCCGGCTTCACTTTCACTACGCGCTCCTCCTCGCCTGCCAGCGACGAGCAGCATGTCGGGATGCTGCTCCGCGAATCGATGACGAGTGGGGGTTGATAAGGGAATTTTGCGCACATAATTTTAAGATCAGCAGCGTTGATTGCATCCCGAGCTTTTCACAACATGAGTTGCCCAGTGCCACGGAGCAGAAACTCGCTCCGGGTCCGCAGGCTCAGGTTACGTTTGATGCGACAGAGACAACAGTCTCAGAGATCGTGCCCACTGTATATAGCCAGCTAGGCCGACCACTTTTCTAGCGGCGATTTCACAGGATGCGTCGTACGGGTGGTCTCATACACATTGCCCGGTTCTTGAATCAATGGCACTGTCAGGGTATTGATGCCATACGAAGATGCGAAAAGCAGTTCCTAGCTCTCGTCGTTCTAACATCTTCCGCCGAAGTTGTTCTAATAATAAGCCTTATGTCACAAAGTACACAGACAAGACAAAGCTTTTGGACAGTTGAATGCAAGCTGACACAGCGTCAGTCAGGTGAGGCACTCCGTCTTCATGGATCTGGAAGAGGACAGATATCAACATGAGCACCTGGTTCCAGTGGAGCTCGGACTATTCGATATGGCATGCCAGCTAGCAATGCATCGGGAAGAATGCAGTTGGGGATAGCTGAAAGTGTGGTTTTTGAAGGGAAATTCCTGAAGTCGTTCTAACTTGGCCCAGCGCCGTTGACTACTAGGTAAGCCCTTACTTGGTACACATCGCACACGATTTACCAGAGAGAGAAAACCGGCATAGCATCTACGCCTTGGCTCCCAGTTTCTGGACTCAATTGGAGATACCAGGACTCGCAGCCCCAAGTCGTGATATATACTTTGAATGCCGGAGATCCGAAATTCCACGGCGAATTCATAGGGAAATCATGGGTGCAGGTCGGTTGTCTATAGCTAGTTCAGTAGCCTAGTGCTAGTTCGATAAAGTATCCTCTCAACTATCGTGCAACGTTGCGACTCAGGTATTTATCGTCAAAGATACAAACTCACAACGGAAGCATAAGCATCTACATTGTAGGTGTCATGACCTTGCAATCTTCCATTCGGCTGAGACTACAAGAACATCCAAACATTATGAATTCCTCGGACAATATCTAGGACTCTGAGTTGCTTTCCACTAGAGTCGGCAGCAGGTGGCCCTTCAGCTTCAACGACAGACTTGGCGATCGTACATGTTGCCATGCAACTCGAGGCATCGAGCCCTGTAGTCATGCCTATGAATATTTCGCAAATGATAATGCTTTCGGTGACACAGGTCATGTAGATGCTGCTCATTGAGTTTTTGAATGTTTAGCATTTTGAGGCCACGCTAGTGTGGACGCCGGCCCAAATAGTCGGGCGCGACGAGCTTCGCCATTTAGTTACATAGCTTTTGGAAGCCATTACGGAACAGGGCCACATCAGGACTCTGTTGAGTGGAGTGCGCAGACGGAGCGCGAACGCACACATGCTAGGTGCACGTAAAAGTCAAACTACGCGTCCCTGGCGAGGTACAGTATGTGATCGGAAGTGATTAGGCTATTGGCCAAGCCCACCAACCAGAGAAGACTGCTAGATGTGTGATCCAAAAAGGTTGGGCTGTAGGCCGAGCGCACCAACTAAGAAGGCTTGATAGAGGATCCTGGTCATTCTAGGACACCAAAGAGGATTCTGAGGACGCTGAGGAAAGTCTGTTCACAACAGAAAGAGGCTTGAGAGAACTAGTCAGATTTTCATAGCAGAAAAAAAGGCTCGAGAGGCCTGCCTCTTTCTGCACAAAATGCCATGTACATTCATCACCCATCCACGTTCAGGAAGTGAGTCTGTAAAGTGTATCCAAACCGCAAGAGCATTACTTCCGTTACTTCCGGAGCCACACAAATGATATAAAATGTCACACATCGACCAGAAGACCGGGGACAAGGACTACCCTCCCCTAGTCAAGACTCCCATAAGCTTGCAGGCCGCCGGCTACACTGTTCACTGGGACAATGGGTCTGAATCCATCTATCCTCACACTTGGTTAATTTCACACCCGGAATGCAAGAAGAATAAGGAAGTCATAGCCAGGTTCGAGATCGACCGAGAAAAGGGCATGATCTCCATCCACGAGGCTTGGAACGATTCCAACGATCCAGTCAAGACACTCAGACTTCGGGATATGGTCCTGAGTCTCTGGATGTTCCATACCTACAGTCATCCCGACCACCTAAAGATCATCAAGATTGAGTGTATTGTCGAAGATGAAGCCAGCAAGATTCTTCCGAAACTGTTCGAGAAACTCGAGAAGTGTCCGGAAAGATACATCAACCACGGCACTGAGACTCAAGAGACCTGCCCCTCCGTCTGCATCTCCCGGAAACCAGCCCCAGACGAGGACCGCAAAGTGCACAGAAGTGTGTGGCCCACCCTCTGCACCAAGGTCTGCTTCGTCAAGGGCGTCAGCAACATGCTCAAGGAGTACGCCGAGCTTAAGCGCCGCTCAATCCACTCCGTTATCTGGACAGAGTGCGGCAACCGGGACTGGCCCGACCACGGGACCACGGGACACCCGTGCGAGAAAGCCTCTCACATGTACATTTACCTCGGAGGCGAGGAAACCCCAGGGGACCGGCTCGACGAGATCAGGCAAGATGCCCTCGAGTCGCGCGCCAGAGTCGTGCGAGTCATCGACGCCAGGAAAGCCCGCAAGGCCGCGGAAGCACGTCTGACCGTGCAAGAGGAAGCTGAGGATGACAAGGAGTACGTTATATATCCATTTCTCCCCCAGTGTTCTCTCTGAAAATACACTGACAGTCACTTAGGAACGCGGACCCCATTGACTATGAGATCAGGCAAGACGCGGTTGAGCACACAGGCGTGCGAGTCATCGACCCCAGGAGAACTCGCGAAGCCGTGGAGGAGCAAGCCCGCCTGACTGCGCTGAAGGAAGCCGGCGATGATAAGGAGTACGTTATATACCCATTCCCCGATTTTCTCTTTGAATGTACACTGACAGCGACGCAGGAACGAGGAGCCTATCGACAATAAGAGGCTTCACCATGGTGCCGACGAGACCCAGCCAGACTGAGTCAACAGTATCAGTCTCGGTTGCACGCACCCTGGTCTTGCACGTCGATCACAGGTGCCATTGCTTGGCAGCGAGGTTGCAAATGGGAGGAGGGGCACTAGGCACACGCTAAGCCTGGGAGCGCACAAAAAGAACTTGAAATCCTCAGCAACCGTGCAAAGAAAGGGAGATTAGGAGAGTATTGTTTTGCAATGTTTCAAGCAGGTCATATCTATTCAAGGGGCCAACAAGTACACGCTAAGCCTCAGAGCGCACCGAAACAAAGCACAAAAGAAGCATGAAAAGTGGACAAAACCCGCACGAAACAGGGCAGACGAAGGGGGGACTCTTTTGCTGATTTTAATTTTGGTTACAATTAATTAAAACAAACAAAATCAAAATTGTAACTACCTATCACATAACACTCTCCATCGCAAGTTAATCATGCTTGTGAGAACGAAGTTAGAAATCAGGGTGGATTCATCCACACTTAGAAATGGCGACTATAGAAAAAAGAGCCCAGATTGCACTGTGACGTCTTATCTCCCGACATCACAAGAGATGACCATTCCCGAACATTGGTGTAGTCGCTCCCCGTCAACTTAAGTAGTGTCATGAGGGTCATGTTGCGCCTCATGCTGCACCGTCCCAGCAACAGCCGGCAGCCAAGCCACCCGATTTCTCACAAAGATCTCCGCCCAAGGCACCGCGCCCTCCATCGCCCCGTCACTATCCAGCGTCCCGGCCTTGACAACGACGGTCTCGCCGAATGTGGTCGTCTGACTCCAGAGTGTGGTCCCGCAGTTCTCGCAGAAGAAAAGCTGCAGCATGCTGCCGCTGTCGGCTTGTTTCGTGAAGGACTTGGGTGTGCCCTTGGTCACGGAGAAGCCGGCGCTGGGCACGATGATGTTGGTCGAGTTTGTGGAGCCCGTTATCTTGCGGCAGTCGTGGCAGTGGCAGAGGCCCTGCGGGAAGAGGGTGGATGGTGTTAGGTGCGTGGTGCTCTCTATATGTCCCAGCTTGGGTTTGATTCTGCGTGAGCTGATCTACTTGCGTACCTTGTTCACAATCTCACCGGTGGACTGTATCCTGACCGCACCGCAAAGGCAACCACCTTCAAGCATCGTGTGTCGAACCCTTTTTGTGTGTTTGCGTGTGAAAGAGTGGCTATGATGCTCGCCCAAGAGAGCTGTTTGCAATTCGAAGGAATTGGCTGTGGAAGAACTGAAAGGCCATCCTTCTCTCAATACTTATACGTAGTCATAATTTGTGCCTCGGAAGAATACAGACCCCGTCTCTTAAGTCCGCAAGTAGAGATTGGACGCACGGCATAGTGGATGCGCCATTCGTAAGCTTACAACAACCATCTCGGAGTTCCGCAGATGCTGACGCCTCATCGAGGGGCGCCACATTCTCCGGTCCGGTCCGGCCCAGTGCACACGTAAAAGTACGAGAGCTTCACTCTGCGATTCTGATCCTGAATAGGGTATATGAACGTCAGTAACATTATGTGCAATCTTTGAGCTTAGTTGAGCTCGGCATTCAATGCTATCCCTGGATATTTCTTATGAAAGAGAGCCCTACAGTAAGCACCCAGCTCAACATGCTCCACAAGGCCTCAACAAGGCACTCAACAACATTGAAACACTCAACAACACAGCTGCAGCCCATTTCAAATGAGCTTACGCATGAACGCAGTAGTGACCAGTGGAGACCGGGATTATGTGCGACTGGTGAGATGGGTTCAGAACTGAAGCACTCACTCCGCACAAAGCACAGCATGTCATCAAGATCTGACGCTTTGAGCTTTTGAGCAAACATGGGTGCACCCGCCTTTGGAACGCCTTACCCACCAAAAGTAAGTAACTGTCACTTGCACGCAATTGAGCGTTTCCACGTAATTAAATAGGTTTTCTATATCATTGTATAGCCCTTCTCAACTAGTCAAATGTAACGGGTCGCGCTATTTAATGAGAGTTGGCGGGGCTAGAATTTGATTGCGCATTGCTAGGCAACTAATTGGCTAAAGGCGTCTCTGATTTCACACCCATAATATTAAATGCTTAACCACCTACACCACTATTAGCCCACCTACACCACGCTCCCACGATAGTACGAAAGAAGAAATATATAGTTCAAGACGAGGAGAATGACCTTCTATAAGGTTATAGAGAATGGTGTCTCCCTCTGCACTATTATAGCTAAGCACGGCATCCCAATCGGCAGTATGCACTGCTGTTTCAACGAGCTTAATAAGGAGAGCATATTAGACGAAACAGTTCAGCCTATATAGCGCCTTACTAAAGACCAAGAAGACAGGATTGCTGAATTGATTATATAATAAGAGGAGCTCGCAAATCCGCCTGGTATAAGTGTTGTACGAGTTATCGCATAGTCGATCTGCAACTAGATGGGTGATACGGCAGTGATTGGCAAAGGCTGGGTTTTACCCTTCAAAAAGAGGAATCTATAAGTCAGTACCAAAAAAATGAAGATATCAAGAGGCCGCAAGATTCGAAAGCTTTACTCTGAAGGCTGTAAATTAGTTTTTTTGACAAATTGGAGTAGTATAAGTGGGTGGATGCAGCGCTAGTGGCGAATATAGATGAAGGCGGTATTGCCGAGGGCTACGGTACGTATACTAATAAGTCTTCTCATCCAACTAAGTGAATCTTGAATAATAAGCTATAGAAATCGATTAATCTATACTCGGAAGTTCTAACCGCTGAGGTACCTTTATAAAGGGCAACTCTCTTGGCAGTCTGGTCACCATTATCGACTGTATTACGGCCAAGGGCAAATATTTGTTACCTAGCATTATTTTCAAGGGCAAGTGTCTATAATCCCAGTGGTTTGAGAAGGAGTTTACTAATACTGCATTAGGCTGGAGTTTTATAGTTTTTGATAATGGCTGGACTAGTAATGATATTGCGGTGGAGTGGCTGGAGAAGATCTTCCTCCTATAGATGGATGAGCTACATTGGGATAAGTACGGCAAAGTTGATTAGTTATGCGATACTCTTTTAATACTGGATAGCCATAAGAGCCATATATCTATAAGTTTAATTCATTGGATTTATCTAGGTTCTACTAATAGCTAATATTAATGTAGGATGAGTTTATAACCGCCTGCTTCTACAATAACGTCTGGCTATGCTAGCTACCCTTACATACCTCCTACGGACTTTCAGCTCTAGATAATGGCATTTTCACTGTTTTGAAGAGGAATTATGAAGTTGAGGTAGCATAGTTGCATAGCAAAACTGGCACCTCTCCTACTGGAACAATCAATTTCCTCCGCTGCTTAATCAAAGCCCGCATAGCTATTACTAAAAAGATTATCAAATCCGGCTTTCGTTATAACAGTACCTAGCCGATTTCTCGTGAAAAGGCTCTTCGGCACCTAGAAATATAGCAGGGTAATGTTAGGGAAGAGTCTGCGTGTAGCTAATAGGATGATATAGAAGCGCCGGTTACCCGCTAGTTTATACTGGACCTTAAGCGCACCATTCCCACCAAAGACCGCGAAGCTAGGCTATCTATGGTTAAAGTGGCAGATGATTTTTCTAATTAAGCCTTTGAAATTGCTTTTTTAAAGCGTAGAGTAGCTGAGATGAAGGCCCAGATCGAGGAACTGTCAAAGACTAAGAAGCGCAAGGCCATTCCCAAGCCCAACCTAAATGCGGCCTTCGAGGGCCGATTCATGACCATAGAACAGATCGTTATCGGAGGCCACACTATTAATGATCTTAAGAGGATCAGCCAGCGCCTAAATGGGCTAGAATAGCAGTTGTTATAGAGTCTGAAGAGGATTGTAGCGATGTGGAGGGCTTAGAGGTGTCAGCTGATTCTGGTGCTATCAGCGGCACGGATAATGCCTCAAATGCCGAAATCCCGAGCCCTGTACAGACATGTGCCGGGCGTACCAACAAAAAGAAGCAGCACTATGGAGATTAAGCTGCTTATGAAGATTCGTTTGCCGTTTTTATTGTATTTTTAGCCGTCGTGGCTGTTTAGTTGTGATAGCATCACATAATAGAGTTTTGGTGGGTAAGGCGTTCCAAAGGTGGGTGCGGGTGCACCCCCCTATTTTGTGCTGTGCTCGATGTTCATCGTCATACACACGACTCTGACGACTCGTATACTTGAATATCAATTAGCTAACTTTATCAAATGAGTATTACATTGATGAAAGTGGGACTTTGCTAGAAAAATGGACCAGCCAAGGTGTTTACAGTATGGTGGAAGAAATATGTTGAGTCCCGGATGCTCTTCCAACACAAAGTGCAAATGCACCTCAGAAGGCCCAAGGCGGATTCTGGCTTAAAAATGACAATCCACAGCCGGGAAGTATGAATTTGTTCGTCGAGTGTGCGAACTAAACGCTCACTGGAGTGTTGGACAACTAAGTCACATCTGAAAGAGGCATGTGACGCTGTGGCAATTACACCACGGCTCCCAGGTACTAGACTGCAAGAAGCGGAAGAGAGATGCCAGTCTTTTGGGCTTGCTTCAACCCGTATCGGTCTGTCCAAGCGGACTCCAGCGATCAAGCGACTGTGTTCTGGAGTACCAGAGGTCGCACAGTCTCGCCAATCACGTCCCTACAGCTGGTCCAGAACCTGCAACGCACAAAACAGCAGCGTCATCAATTCTCCACCCCCAGCCTCCATCCCATGCCACACAACGCTGAACACCATCCCCATCCAAACCATTCCTTCACTCCCATCCCAAGCCAATCCCCCTTACTCCACCGGCGCATCCGTCAACGGCACATACCGTACCCCAAACAACCTCCGCCGCTCCACCACGCCGTCCCCATCCTTGTCAACAACCCACACACTCTGCCCACCCCCAACCCCCTCATCATCAACCGGAATAAACATGCGCCCCGGCGCCCTCAACTGCTTCACCAACTCCCCATGCACCTCGGCCGCCGCCGCGCCCACATGAATCACATCCCAGCCCTCCTTCTCCCCATCATCAACCGCTCGTCCTCCCTCCCCGCCGCCGCCGGCCCACCCCCTCCGCCCATCCCCCACCACAAACGCCACCCGTCCACTGTCCAACATCTCCCGCCCGGTCGCGCTCTTGCGCATATTCGCCTCGCCGAGATCCCGCAGCGCGGCAATGTGCTCCACGCCGACAATGCGCGCGCTAGCCGGGAGCAGCGCCGCGAGGATGTGCGTGAGGTAGCCGGACCCGGAGCCGATGTCCAGGACGCGGCGCGGCGCGGCGGCGGATGGTGAGGATGGGGGAAGGAGTAGCGGGAGGAGGTGCTCGATGGCGGATGCGTGCATGTGCGGCGCGGAGATTGTGGCGTGGTGGCCTATGGGTTGGGGGTGGTCTGCGTAGGGATCGCGGGGGGCGTAGTGCGCGCGGTCGACCTGGGGGGGGGTGTGGTTAGTTGATAGTTTCGGGTCGATGCAATGAGGATGAGGTTGTGTCTTTCGTACCTTCAGAAAAGCATCGCGCACGCGCTCGTCGGTGATGAGGCCGTTCTTCCACAGCTGCGCGACGAGGTCCTCGTTGGACGTACCGGAGCTGCGCCAGGCCATGTCGGCACGTGTGCTGCGAGCTCGGTTTCGTTGGTACTGCCGCCGGTGTGGATGATCTTGGTCAGACGGCGGGACTCCGAGGAGATTGAGCCCGTGAGATGATGGCGCACAGTTGATAAGCAAAGCACGTTGAGATGAGCAGCAGGCACGCGGGACCAGGGCCAACAACGGAATACGTAGTGGTCGAGGATGCTGTGCACGTGAGGCAAACGTCTCCGAGTTACCCAGTGTGTGCTTGAGATGAGCTGCGCGATGCATCAAACCGACCTCAAGCATGCTTCGAGAAGCTTGCGGCTCCAGCTCCCCACTTACTCACTCACGCCACAGAGCGCATCTAGCATGTCGTCAGCGGAGCGTCTCCCCCGGCTCGAACCACCGCCTCGCGCCCCACATCTTTCCCCACGATCGCGGGCCAAGCCGCAAAACCCGACGAGTCGGTACTAAGCCCTCTGGGAAATTGCGATCGCCGGGAGGGAGCCCAGGAGTAGAAGCAGTTCGTATGCTTTATACGATTTGTTGGGTCGATGGACAGTGGCCGAGTGGCTTGGTTATGCAGCTGGCTGTTCGTCTAGGTCCGTGGTGGGTTTGTGTAGTGTTGGGCTTTACTAAGGCCATACGGCGAGGGCTGTGTGTGGTCGCAGTCGATCTTGGTAAGCCAAGATTAGCATTCAAAGGTAGTGAGTAAGTAGCACATAGCAGGCAAGTCAGGTCAGATACCGGTAAGCTCACATGCAGTTTCTCTACGAGTCGCGTAAACAAAGCCACAGCTCCTCTTACGGAACCATCATCACCACCGCCGCCTACAAGCAGCATTCCCCTCCCCTCGCGTCGCGCGCGCCCAGGTGCTCGGCTTCACCCACCCACACGCGCACCACGCTGAGGCAGCACCGGAACGCCAAACCTTGCTTATCCCCGCTCGCGTAATTCCTAGCTCCTTCTCCTTCTTCACGTCGCAAAAAATGCCTTCAATATGTGGTCTTGGTGATGGAGAGAAAAGAGGTACGCACACAACAACAAAAGCTCCCAAAGTGATGATATGCCAAGAAACCTCGGCCGCAACCTCTCTCGTGCCTGGAAAAACGAAAACAGGATTCGTGATATGCCCCCGATGGTTTGAACGCGGCCAGGACGCACTGCTTCTGCAGATAGCCCTGTGCGCGCGCCCAGTCCTTCGATGGGCAATCCCCTGTTTGCGTTCTCTCTGGAGCCTGGTCATTATCCGGGTGGGTGTCCCTCTCACGTCAATTTCAAGCCCGTCCTTGACCATGATCCGCATGCACACCGGCTCCCTCTATACCACCCGCTCCGAAGACTCTCCCTCGGCAATGATCGGAATGCCCAGCCCACGATCCGGGCTCTGCAACACCAGCTGCTCATGCCTCCTCGCCTTGAGGAAATCGCTCACGCTCCGAATGAGTATAAACCACCCCACAATCATCAGCACATACGCCATCCACTCGCTTCCCGCAACATCTGCAAAGCTACCGCTCCCATCGCCGCCGCTACCACCACCACCACCACCACCCTGCACCTCACCCGGATCGAAGTCGTGGCTGTTCGGGTCCGGCGGCGCCGTGTACCCGTCGCCCGGCATGCCCTCGCCCATCCCGTCGGACCCGCCCGGGCTGCCTTTCATGTAGAAGCCGTACTGGATGAGCGTGACGCCGAGGCCGGCGCGCGAGCCGTTCTTGGCTGCGTGCGTCGAGTGGAGGAGGTAGGTGAGCAGGAAGCCAACGAGCTGGAAGGACATGGAGATCATGGCGTTCCACACGAAGGAGAAGACGGAGCCGACGGGCATGCCGTCGATGTAGACGTCGTCGGGACCTCCGAGGCCAGGGGCGAGGATCGTGGTTTCCCAGTATGGTGGTGCTGCGTCTGCTGCGGCTTGTTCATAGGTCTGTAACAGAGGCGTTAGCGTTAGCATCTTGTGAGAGCAAGATACATTCCTCATGCACGAGAGATAGCACATACCGGAGGCTGCTCCTCCTTCTCCGGCCCGGTCTTCTTCTCCGGCTTCGCCGTCAAGTTGGTGAAAACACCCCCATTCTGCATGCCGCCTCCATACACCCGATTTGAACTCGGTGCTGCTGTTGGAGGAGGCTGTCGCATTGGCTGCAGTGATGGCGTGGTGCTACTAGCCGGCGCGTTGTGCACGTTCCCCGAGGCTATCATGGGATCGGTGTCCCTTCGCACCAAACGTTGACGGTCGTCAGACTCATCTTCGTCTTCGGAATCGTCGGCATCGAATGCGTCGGCAAGCGTCGGGTCGTTGACTTGGCGGTTGCGTTGGCTGGTTGGGGAGGATGCGCGAGAGCGGAAAGATGGCGGCGGAGAGGAGGGAGTGTGTTGTTGCGAGGAGACGTGGTCTTCGTTATCGTGGGCGTTAACCTGATGAGCATGGCGGTCAGTCTTGTCCACTGCGGATGTGCTGCGTGAAAGTGCCGAGGCGATTGTTATCGGTGGCACAGCAGTGTGACGCTGGAAGCTGCTTACCCTTTCGTATCGCCCCGACATGATGCCGGTCGACGAGGCTGCAGCGACAGCGACGAAACAGGGCGAGGGATGTACAGAGACGTCGCGGCCGCCGACTTGTTCGGAAATGCTCTGTACGAAAGATGTCTCGCAGACGGACAAACAAAGCCGGTGACCTGTGCTCGGTTGTGTCTTGAAGCGTCGCGCCACCCGGAGCAAGAAACAGGCCGAGGCGAGTCGGAGGATTACTCTCAACTCAGGCGATTGCGGGGAGATTCCGTCGAGTAAAGGAGAGCACGAGTTGTGAAAAGAGAGGATTCGCAAATAATGGCAGATTGGCGCGTTGCGCGAGAGGAAAATGAGAAGAAGGAATGATCGTCGGAGGGTGAGTTTGATGGAGAAAATGAATGGAGATCGTCTGGATTGCCTAGGTTGAATGGGTGTGGAATGGAATGGAATGACAGAGGTCGATCGGGGGGAAGGGGAAAGGAGAAGGCAGCCAAGTCAGCAGCAGGTGTGCCGCATCACCGACCGACAACGCAACTCACACGCACACTGCACACTGCACACTGCACCACCGCCCTGACCCGCATGGCACTTACTTGGAGGAAGAAGCCACTGATGACCAACCAGAAATTGCTAATCAATGCCGCGTGCACTGCCTCACTCGGTCTCAGGTATGGGGATCCCCCTGAACCCTTGAAGACGGACTGCCTTACGGCGCTAAACTTAACTGGAAGACGTCACCAATCCTAGTCGGGACTTTTTCCAGATCGCGACTTCGACGTTTGGACTTCAACTTGCGATTCACCATTAACCTCCACCACCCGCACAAATCACCCATCACAATGGCTTCAAAAGAGGTATTCTTCCTTCCCCACCGTTCCACAAACAGCACACTAACCCCATCCCCAGGTCCTCCGCCGCGCTCTCCCCCACTGGCCCCACGACGCCCTCCGACCGACCGCGCAACTAGGATCCGTCCTCAGCACGCGCCTCCAACCACAAGCAGCCACCACTCCCAGCTCACCGGCCAAACCCCTCAAACCCATCAGCGACCAAGAAAACAACGCAATCCTCTCCCTCCTCACCAACAAATTCTCCAAAAAGTACGCCCTCGCCCCGCCTGGCGAGAGCATGAGCGGCGGCATCATGGCCCCGCGGAGTAACCCCGGCTA
The DNA here is from genome assembly GCA_022609195.1 of Plenodomus libanotidis. NCBI lineage: Eukaryota > Fungi > Ascomycota > Dothideomycetes > Pleosporales > Leptosphaeriaceae > Plenodomus > Plenodomus libanotidis. The sequence goes on from JAGKQA010000169.1 coordinate 64,634, forward strand.
CTACAAGGCGCTGCTGAAGGACTTGGAGGAGGTGCCGGATCGGACGTTTATGCAGAAGCTGGGTATAAGGCTGAAGGGGATGATTAGGTGGTCGTGAGCTCAGAAGGATATTGAAGGAAGACAAGGAAGGAACGGCGTGCGTCGTGCCGTGACCAGGCTGGGGTGGTCATGTGTCTGCTCTGAAGCGGCTTGCTCGAGATCACTATCGTGGGCGTGTTGGGACGGCAGACGCGCTGAGTCGCACTCGACGCGTGACGGCTCGACACAAGGCGGCGTAGGGATATGCGATGCGAACACAGCCTCGTGAGGACACACAGATTGCCGTGGTTGTGCCCATGTGAAGGACATGGACGACGGGATCCAGGCCGTGAGCTGAGGAGGTTAGACCGTCTGGGGTATTTGATGGGCAGCGACAGCAGGCACAAGCTTCTGATCGGGTCCTGTGCCGTTCGGCAGACCCGGCAGGAATGGGGTTGGCAGCAAGATGAGGTATGCTGCAGTGTGTATATCGGATGCACCATGTGCTATCCGGGTGTCTGAAGCCCTCACCCTTCTGTTACAACAGTACCAGCACTATGCATAATGCTCCGCCATGCCCATCATCTTCAGTACATTGTATCATGCCGTTCCAGACCAAGTGTTGTGCCGACCCACCCAACTGGTGCATCGCGAAGCATCAGCTCACATCAGCCGCCACAACCACCGGCCGTGCCCGCAACGTCCTACCAGCAACCTCAGATATACCTCCTCTCCGGATCAACCCGATCAAAGCCCTCCATACACTTCTCATACATCGTAAACACAATGGCCCCACTCATCACCAACCGCGCCAGCCTAGGCCCCACCCCACTCCAAAACGTCAACAGCCCCTCCTCCCTCCAAATCCGCCCCACACACCGCGCCGTGCTGCCATACTCGCGCCGCGCATCCAGGCTCTGCATGCGCGTCTTGACCGTGTCCAGCGGCTGCGTCACCAGCACCGTGACCAAGCCCGCCATCGCGCCCAGCCCAAACGTCGCGGGCGTGCTGAGCTTCTCGCCGGGTTTCACGTAGCCTTGCGCGGCTTGCTTGAAGAAGTTGTATGAGCCGAAGCGCACGGCTGAGTTGGCTGCTTGGCGTGCGGTCGTCGGCACGAAGCCCGCGAAGAAACCGGCGATGCCGCGCTCGGCGTAAATTATCGGCACGGCGTGGAGGAAGCCGCGCATGCGAGGGACGGCGCGCTTGCGGTCGTCGATGCTAGATGGGCGTCAGCGACCGCCTACCAAGGGTGGTGCGCGTGCGTAGGATCAAGGGGAAGCCTGGGCCAGAAACTCACAGCTGCGTCTTGATACTCTCCGTCGGCGTAACAGCCAACAAACTCTCCGTCACACCCGCCGCGAACCCTGCCAGCGCTGCGCGCGGACCCGTAACCTTCCCATCAGCGTCGGCGAGAAGGCGCTTGTATTGGTCGAAAGCGACAAAGCCTATTTCACACATATTGCCCCAGTATCAGCAACCAGCAGCAACCCTTTCCCCAAATCCCGGGGGCAAAGAGCCAACTGGAATGGGGGAGAGACAAGACAGCAGCACATACGTATCCCAGCTTTAGCCGAGTTGCCAATAATCAGCGTCGTGCACCCAGCGTACCACTGCGCGCCGAAGCGCGGCCAGGGGAGCTTCTGCCCGTCCGGGAGGCGGCGGTTGAGTTGCGTGCGTGTTTTTGCGACTGTGTTTTTCTTGTTTTCAGCATAGACCCCTCAAACATCAGACGTCCCATTGCGGCTCTACAGCAACAGCAGCTTCTTCGCCATCGTGCCCCAGCTCGTTCGAGTAGAAGGTCCTTGAGGGGCTAGGAGTTGCCGATTCGGTGGAGCTGGGAAGGAGGTAACATGGACAGAAGAGAAACGTACATTCCGCTGGATATGTGACAGCTACAGCAAGTATTAGCCATGAATCCGCTTACATAGGGACCGGGCATAGCCCAGGAAGCAACACAACTCACAGATCTCAATCCCGCCCGCCAAACTCCCCGCCAAAATCGACCGCAACGGACTCGGCGGTGGGAGCTTCTTCTCGTCCACCGCAGTGGCGGCTGTGGCCATGATCTCGACTTTCCGCGTCACACCTTCGCTCCGCTGAGAAGCAGTCGAATAGAGACAGGAAGGGGAGATTCGGAGCTTGGGCTTAGGGGTTGGTGGTAGAGGTAGAGGTAAAGGTATCGAGGGGCTCGGAACAAAGTTCACGAGGGGACCCTGCGTCATTCTTGCGAATTCAATCGACCCTCTCGTTTTCGCCGAAGTCGGCGCCGATCAATCTGGGGGGATCCCTTTGATATTCCAACAAAAATACAAAGGCAAGAACAATTCACATTGTGTGAGACTAGACATATGATATACTGCATTGAATGGAACCCGCAAGGATAGATTGATGTATACAGACACGATTACTTTTGCATCGTTCGATACCACGCCCACACGTAGACTGCGTGCAAAGAAGCTGGAAACGTCGCGTCAAACCACCGAGCAAGTAAATAGTCGTGAGTGGAACTCAACATAGATTTTTGCACATCCAGAACCTATATCCTATGCTAACACACTGAAACCTCTCCAATAGACCGCCACAAGATGTGTTTCCCGGGCGAAAAAGTTCGAGCCCAATCCAGGGGAAAATTACCGCCAAACCCCCTGTCCAAGATGTTTAGAAAAACAAAAACGCCAGATGCTTGCGGAGAGATTTACGACCGAAGAAATGATCCAATCCATCCGCCCTTTTTGCCCTGCCGTTGGGTCTTTCTATCTCGGATATTACTGTCCTTTCCCAAAAGGAACTGCGCGGCTGTGAATAAGATGATGAAGTAGAGAGGGGAATTGTCGATATCCATGCCCAAATGTACGTACCCAAAGAAAAGAAAAAGTGGGATCCGTAGAACGCGGTACCGGTCCTCCTTGTGTGTGCATCGCCCACCTCAAGCCAAGTTGCTGCAGCAGATTGCAACCTTTCCCGCTCCATTGTGGGGGGAGTCAAGGAGCGGCATCCCGTGAACGTGATGATTCGGCTGCGGCTAAAGTATCCCTTGAGCTCGGACAAAGCTGTGACATGATGGCCATAACCGTAGCATAAGTCATCCATCGTGGCATTTTCGTCGTGGCATGATCGTTGTAGCACCTCGAAAAAGGCCGAGTGCGTCGCAGAGCACGTCGGGTGCGGCGCTGCAGAAGCTGCTAAGAGCTTGGAAAATGCATTCGTGCCCAGGATGCGATGGGTCGCAGAGCCGAAGATGGACATAAGCAGCAGACGTCGCCGTGGGTCTCTTCAGGCGGAAAAGACGACGGTGATGTGCCCAACCCGATCCACTGCTGCAAACTCAGCGCATCTCCACAGCAGCATCGCCCTTCCCGCTTGCCCTCTGCGTCACACCTGCCATACCCCACGCTCCTCCTCCACCATTCAGGCTCCCAAATCCGGCCCCAGCTTTCCTGCTCTTCTCTCTGCTTGCCTCCTCATCACCTTCCATGCTGAAAACAAAGTCCGGGTCCTCCTCGTCGATGGGTGTCGTGAACCTTCCGTTCGAGCCCATCGATCCGCTGCTGACATGTCGCTCCAGTCGGGGGTCTGCGGCTTTCCGACCAGTCATACTCGGGTGTAGATGCGGGCTCGAGCCGAGGCTGTGGGTGGTATCGTCGCCGAGGCGAGTGCGCTGGATTTGCTGCGTAAGTGCTGATAGAGACTCGGCTCCGCTGCTGGCGGTCCTGTGTCCTGCGAGGCTGGGCCTGTTGTTCGATCCATTCTGGCTGATGTTGTGGATGCCTGATGCGAGGCTCGAGTTTCGGAGCGGACTGCCGACATGACCAAATGCGTTGCTGCCCTTCAGACTCTTCCCAATTGCGCCTCCATCCCCCTGCGAATGGAACGTCGGTCCCCATCGACTGGGACTGGCAGCTCCAATAGGGCTCCCGTATTTCGTGCTGTTCTCGCCCGATGCTGTCTGCTCGTCCGCTACCCTCAGGCTGCCACGTCTTGCCTTCTCTTGCGGTGTGAGGAGCTCGGTCAAATCACCCGGCAAGTAGTCCTCCTCCAAGAACAAAAAGTTGTCGTCCCAGTCGCGATCCACTTTCGGCGCGCTTGAGCTCAGTAGCCTTGGTTTGGCGTACCTTGAGTTGCTGCTGTGCATCTGTCTCCTGCCGAAGAACTCCTCTCCAATCGGCTGCTGCGGAGGGCTGGCTCCCATATCCTCCGCGTCGCCACCTAGTTGTGAAGGCGAGAGATGCTCGTTTGACCCAAAGGCCGACGTGTGCAGCATCTTCAGCGTCTCAGATGTCCTCGAGTCCTTGGCGTTGCTAAGCGAGGGCGTTGGCGAGTCGATGCCAAACTTGTTTGGGACGGAGGCAGGCCAAGGGCCATAACGCGCCGCGAGGGAGATACCGTTTGAGTCGAAAGAGGCGGGCAGTGGTGCGTCGAGAACGGAGAGACCCTTGGCTGTTGCCATGGGCGATAACCCAAAGCCCATGCGCGCCTCATCTCCTCCGTGTGGAGATCCGTATTCTGAGGCGGGACCGCTGTAGTGCGTGTCAATCGTGGGCACTCCATTGTCCGCACCACCTCCTTGCCTTCCCTGGCTGTATCGATCATCGGTGGCGTTCGCGTACGAGGTGTACGGCGGGACGGCCTCTGCGCGCATGAAAGAGTTGGTGAGGGCGGAGTTGGAGGAATGGCCATACGCCAGCGGGTTGACGCGGTTGCCAAAATTGAGTCCCTGGGAGATGCTCACGCCATTCTTGCCGTACGTGACGCGATGGCCGGTCGGGAGGATGTGGATGTTGGCGCATTTCGGACCGAATTTGCAATTACCCTATAAGAGACAAAACCTGTCAGCATGTTTAGGTCACCTGTGTACCTAGCCGGCTGGCGCGCTGGCTGCTGTCTCGCTGCTGTGCAACAGTAGCACAGTGTGGTCTCAGGTGCGAATGCCATTGGACAGCCTCTCGATCAGCCTAGCCCAGCGCAGACCCAGCGACGACATGTGCGCACGATTATGGAGATAAGGCATCAGCAGTGGCACCCAACGCACCTTTGCGAAATACTTGCAGACGGTCTCGGAGGCAGCTCCGAGGTCGTGACTGAAGGGGCAGGCGGCGCCGGCCTGGCACGCGCCTTGCCGGAAGAATTTGCAGGGCACGTGGGACGTGTCTGTGACGGGGAGGTGCGAGTCAGTATTGCATCAATTGAGTTTGAGGGTAGGGATGAGCAAGACATTGGCTAGTGCGGCGCACAATCTGGCGTGGAAAAGGCGTGCTGGTGATAATTGGTGTGCAGCGATGTGAAAGTGAATGAGAGCAATGTGTTGCACCAGGGCGGGGGATGTGCCGAGGGACTTGTGATCTGCTCAACGCTAGGAATTGGCCCTAGCATTTCGAGAGAAGTTCATCAGGACCCTCAAGAAAAGCGAGGGCATCCCCGACGCAGCTTTGGCGGAAAATTGGCACTTACTTGGTGGACTTCGCGGCCCGTCGAAACCTGCTCTGCCTTGCCCAGTAGCTTCAGCTGGCCCTGGCCCCGCAGCGATGGCATTGATAGACGACATGCCTCGTGCAGACTGTGGCGACGCAGCACCATTGACCGACATGTTGGACGTCGTGGGGATGCTGAGGCTGTGAGTCCTGGCGCGGGCGTGGTGGGTGAGCGGTTGTTGGGCAGGAGGAAGAGGAGCAGACTGATGGAGTCGATACTCGGCGAGGTTTGCTCCGCCGGGTATGCGCCTCAACTTATGCTGCTGCTGCTGCTGCTGCTGCTGCTGCTGCTGTTGTTGCTGCTGTGATTGTTGCTGGGGCGGCGAGAAGGTGCCGAGACTCGAGGTTGAGGTCGAGTTTGAATTTGACACTTGAGTGTGCGTGTAGGACGACGGCGTGGTGTAGTAGTTGTGCACGGCCTGGACGGCGTTGAGGTGTGTGGATCGTGGGGCGTTGTCGGCGGAGGAGAGGGGTGAGGGTTTAGCCAATTGCTGTGCTTGCGGCAGCGATTGTGCTTGCGGATGGGAATGTGAATGGGAATTTGCGTGTGTCGAACGCGCAACTGGCACTTGCTGATGGGTGTGACCGTGGCCGTGGCCGTGACTGGTATTGGTATTGGTATTGTTGGCGTACTGGTGGGGAGGACTTGGATGGGCCCAGGCCGACTTCGACGAGGAAGAATTGGATGGCAGAGCAAAATGCCCCGCGCAGGACAGCATTGTCACTTTTACAGGGTCCAGGCCGGTGGGCTTCCAGGGCTTTGCTCAGGTCGGCTCAGGCGGTGTAGATTCTCCGTTTCCAGGTTCCAGGTGAGGTATCGAATGTTCCGGGTTCCGTTCAAGATAACGGCTGCTCGGTTAGGTACGGTCGAACGGTCGAGAGAAACGGTTGTGCTCGACTCGACTCGGTCCTGTCTTTGTTGTGGATGAAGTGTCAAGGTTGGATGGATGATCTCTCGACCAATTTTCCCATGGATATAACAAAATGGAGAACAATCGCAGGTTTGTTTAAATCTCGACGGAAGTCACCGCCAAAAGGATGGATGAAACTCCACGATCTGCCTCCTATTCCAATCTGGTCAAGGCCAAGGAGGCGACACGCGAGGGGCAATGTTCGTTATCAGCGGGGAATAAGTCGGCGTCCTTCCTTTTCATTCCCACATGCAATGATGCAAATGATTCTCGACTCGCTTGCAGCTGGGCTTCGTCCGCTTCGAGACACCGTCGATGTTGATCTTGTCTTGTTTGGCATTCAGCGACAGAGCAGCTTCAGCTGAAGGGGGGCTTGGGATGTCTGCCCCTTGTCGTTGGTGAATTGGGTCCTCTTTAATATTTTGACAGCTTTCAAAGACCTGAAATTCCGGAAGCCGTTGCTCGTCTCACTATCCCAATCTTACAGCTCGGGCCCTTGGTTGCCGGCAGCCTGGGTCGCTTGTGTGGGGGACCGGGATATTGATGATGGTTGATTGATGCACGGCCTTGATCCAATGAAACGGCCCTCGGCCGAGCGAGACAAGGTTATGTGGGTCAGATACGAAGTACTGTGAGTACCTCGCTGGCTATCTTTGGATAATAAGGTTGGGTCGGAGGAGGGAACTGATGGTAGGAGCGTGATGGGAAATAGTTGTAGATATTCGCAAGGTAAGGAGGCAAAGATGGGTGAAATTGTGTATCAAGCCTCGTGGATGTAAATCGCTAATAATGTGAGCGGCAACTCGCGGATAGAAGCAAGAGAGGACGCAGAAAAGCCAAGGTCTTACTTGTGACAGGTCGAAGGGGGATGCAGCATGTAAGTAAGTCTGGGTCCAGTACACCACGTTGCCTAGTATAACCAGCAGAGGGTGGGTAGAGGAGCAGGGCAGAGACTAGACAAGACACACAACACGCACACACACCACTTGGAAGGAGGGCTGCATGTATTTTATGTAACTCAAGTACCCTACCGTCAACTGGGACATCGACCAGATCTATCCGCATCTGAGTCCACTTGGGCACCTGAGCACCTGGGCAAATATTCGCCTCCATCGTTTCCCCGCGTAACACGATCACGACCAGGTATGTGCATTTGCATCTTTCCCCCATCGAACAACGCGTTTGCTGCCCAGCCGTGCGACACTAGACGGGGGCATCGCTGCGGCTTACCTGCTGACAGTGTATTTGCAAACCCGACTTGAGACGGCTACAGCTGCACTGCATGCCGGCAGGCAAGTCGGCGTTCGAGGATTGGAAAAAGCAACTATAACGGTAGCAGGCTTGACTCGCTGCTCTTTTCCCTCTGTCGGTCGGCTATTTCGCCGTCATGTTCATCATCACTACTCTTCCGTCATTGCTTGATCGCAGTATCGCGATATTGTACTGGTGGATCAGCGTGCCGTGCGTGCTTGGGCGAGTCTGGCCCACTTCGTCCCGGAACAATTGCAGCTGGGTGTGGGTGTGGGGGTCTCGGAATCCAGGTGTCTCGTGCTGGCGCTGGTGACCCAATGGACGAGGCGGAATCCTCGCGCACAACTGTGACTGTGACTGCCCGTGTCTTTGATGATCTGGAGGATTCTCGCATACTCTGACTGCGGCAGGTGTACAAACAGTGGAGCATTCGTGACCATTCTGCCAGGCAGAAGAGGCATGTTGGGTGGAGGATACGAGGTTCTTGAAGTCCTCCGGATGGAATGCTATACCTCTCCTTTCTTGTCTTTCAGTTCGGTCTTTCATTGTGCTTGTGCAGAGTATCATCACTCGCCATCTTGCCGTCACAGGCCAAACTCAGGGTCCCCCCAGCCAAGCTGTCTTCCCAAAGCAGCCGACTGCAGCTCTGAGGCAGCGGCTCTGGGCAGGCAGCCAGAAAGCACAAGCACCATCCTGGCCTTCGCTTCAACGTCGGCTCAGTTCTCACGGGGTTGCTCGTTACAAAGACCGCTAATATTGCTTAGTAGACGAGTCCCAAAAGCGGTGAGCTGCCCGAGGCAAGCTTGAGAATGTGAAGTCATGATTGTGTCGAGTTGATGGAATGCAGAGGCCGAAGCCACAGTCAGCGCTAAAGGTTCCGACGTTCTGGGTCGTGCATGAGGAAATTCCGTTTCGGATCCTGCGCTGTTGAACGGATTGGGATTCTAGATTCAACTGTGTAGCACCGCTACCATAGTAGATGCCCAGGTATCCTGCATATCAGTATGGATACAGATAGTTGGTGTCCAGGCACGACAGTTTTCACTTTGCAGGTTGTGGGGGTTCAGTTTCTGACATTTTCTGAGATGGGAATACGTCTGCGCCACGTAAATAGAGTTTATCGGACAGTGGCAGCTGCACGCAAGCACTCTAAAATACAGTAAGCTGCACGAGTGATTGATCAGAACATTCGGCTGAGTGAAGGATGATGGGCACACATTTCGCGGCCCGAAGCACGATTGTGGCTTGCACCGATGCGCATAACTGTTGGACGCATGGATGCCGAAGTTACCGAACATCACAGCTTCGTCTTGCTAATTCCAGGAATCTCACATAACATTAGTATTATCAATCAAAGTTTTGCGCTACTCCAGCCGTAGGTCGCCCAAGTGGCACGAAATACACACGTCCGGCGCCGACTATGCGAGCGAGCTAAACCTTAAGCTTTCAGGGTCCCGGAGTCGCCCCGAAGTCAATCTGGGGTAACTAGAACGTTAGAAAAAGTAAAGGATGGTCGGACAGAAAGCCGTTTGGTAGAGCCTATGCCGGTTCTCGTTAGTGGTGCCGGCACGTATGTCCCCGACGACCTTGCATCGAAAAAGCAATGTAGGAGGCGAGCCCCTCCATGCCGCCATGGCACTTCTTCCAAGCTGATAGGGTACCGTCGGGCTGGGGTTTGCTACGGTATAGCATGACTCGAAGGCATCGAGAGCATCGACAGGTTCGCCCAACATAGCCTGGACTGCATACACCCATCAAAGCTCTGAAGGCTCGAGGAATGCCTGCCACAATTCGGGAAACCGGTGGCGGCGGGAAGGAGGGTGGTGATGATAAATGGCGGTTTGATATCGCAGTGCCGTTTCCCGTCGTTGCCGCACGGAAAGCCATCGTTATCAACACTGCAACCCTGAGACTGAAACTGCAGACGTCCGTCCTGACTTCCTGCAAGCAGAGTGCATGCAGTATGAGCTTATGTATGTCCCGCAATAAGATGCTTACCGTCGCATTCTCGTCGGCACCACTGTCGCTCGTGCAGCACCGTGATGAGGGCTCCGAGACATTTCGGATGCGACTCGGCCGAGGACCGCCCACCTATCGAGATTATACGCCGCAATATATTTCCCCAGCTAAACGCCTGTATGTTCCAGATGGCGCACGCGGGCCGAAAAAGCAACTTTGTCAGTGATGCGTCAATAATTTCCGTGAGTCTGGAGCCGAAAGGCACGGACGGTCTGTGTACCGCCTCGAGTAAAGACAACATCTAGAACCTGCATGTTTAGATCGTGAAGAGCATAAACGAAACTAGACAGCGCCAAGCTCGCTACCTTCGAAATATTTCCCAGCTCGCCTCAGGAACGAGCATTTTCCGGTAGCGCCGCACATGCTCGAAAAGGAAAAAGACTCGTCCGGGCCAGAGCATCGATCCGGACAGATAGGTCATGGGCTGCGATCACGGGAAGGACGATCCGAAAAGGTTGCTTGTGGCTGCTGGGTGATGCGCGATCTATACGCTGCTGCAGGCCTTGGAGATAGGGTACTGCGGGTGCGAGATGTGGTGTGCAGCAGGAAACTCTCACACACATTTGCATGCAACTGGCTCGCGCCGTGTTCACGTCGCGCAACGCGCTGTTGCTGTGAGAAGTAAGGGTCAACAGATCGCCACTTGGACCCCACTGGCGTCTGTCTGCCTTTCAGCCTTGTCCGCTCGTGGCAACCTGGCTGCCTGGTTGGACAGATGTCACTGGGCGTTCGCACAATGAGGACGCGTTGTTTGGGTTGGCGCATATTCTGTGCTACCCACGAACACCTATTGTGTGAAGCGGGCCCTGCCTCACGTTTCTTTCTTGGGGCTCAAGTTGCTTGTTATGCATCTTCGGGAAGCTGGGTTTGCCCGATGCTGCTCGTGCATATATGTGTAACTAGGACGTGAGACGTCATTTGATTCCTTTGGTGGCATTTGGTTGTTGATAGTGGACATCGCTACTAGTGTGTCTAAATCTTTGGCGTCGTCAGTGAAGAGATCTTACTTCTCGTGAAATGTGCCAGGCTCAACCCTGGAGCTCATCGTGAGCGGAGCATGATGTGGAGCTTGCGGCGCATCTTCACAAGGGACGACCCGAAAGCAATCCGCCAGATCAGTGCGCCAATGCGGATCCGTCGTCGACGACATGTCTCGCCTCGTCTCATCGACTTTAAGATAGTAAAATAAATAAAAAAGGAGGCGGCTCGCGCGTGTATCTCGAATATCAACGCATGAAATCGCCGGACCGCGTCATCGGCTCACTTGACTCACTATAAACTCCACACACAAGAGGGATGTTGCAACAGCATAGCCTGATCGAGGACTCCAGTGGGAACTCTCGCCTCTGCCCGCAACCTGCTGCAAGTCACCGGCGGCTGCACGGGTTCGTTGCGAACCTGGAGATCGTCAAGAGTATGAGGGTTGCATCGACAGTGGGGATGAACGGTTGCTCCCATGAGCTGAATGTTTCTGAAGGAGGAAAGCCGAGACTGCAGCCCTTTTGCGACTGCGATCTCACTGTCTCCCTCTGACTGCTCCTCACTGCAACTCTCTGCCTCCAAGTAGCGACGAGTGGTTGTGGCGCCGACGTCTAAGGCCGGGTTAAGCAAACGCCTCGCCGAGAGCCCACGTTCCATTTTCCGGAGTCGAGGCGGTCCTCCAGAGGTCACTTGACTTGTCATAGCATCAGTGGCGTTATGCATGCCCGAGTCTGGAACTGATGAGTTCGAGGAGAGCTGGAACGCCCGGGATCGTCAGTCAGCCTCCACGCAAGTCTCATGCACTTTCCACGAAGGAGTACACACCATGCTCGCAACATCCGTTCCGGCCGTCGTGAGGAATCAGGTATAGTAGCTTGTTCCCTCTCCCATGACTCGCCCTAGTACACATTTTTGTCTGTTAACCCCCACACTCACATGGTATGCTATGTGTGCCTTCCCCTGTCAGTGATTGTCATTTATCCTTGATTCTGTCCATTCAGAGCACACCTTGCTTCCCCAGGTCTGCGCATTGACCATAGCCAAAGTCGACGGCACTCCTCTGCGCCAGTGTATAGCCACACTCACATAGCTAAACAACTTCTCATGCAACATTCTTGGCCAGACCTGAGCTTACGATTTTGATCGACTCGCTCTCGTGTGGTCGTCGTCTGTTTGATGTCTCAACCATCACGTCTCTAGGTGGCAGGAGGGTCACTCATCTCCCGACCATGTACCCAAACTCGCCACTGCCTCAACATCCACATATTTGGCCCTGAAGCCACCCTGGACACATCAAGTCCCAATACATTCGACCAAACACACCGCTTCCATGAGCACAACGCGGCACATCACCCTCCCTCCCGTCTTTGCTTGCAGGAGTTCGCATCTGCGGCGTCTTAGCCCGCTCGCGTAGTTTTCGCCCCTTGCAACCCACCCTCCTCTCACTCACACCACTACATGGTTGTGGGAGACTAGCAAGTCGTTAGGCCTTCAATCATGTTACGGAGAGCCCTAAATTGTCTTCAGCGTGTCATCAACCAGATTGTCAACACTTCCGTATACATTTGAGCAGGAAAACTCAAAATGTATCTTCCCGTGCCGCCCGCAACTTCAAGGATATCTTTCTGCACAACGTAGATGTCCCACACTTTGACGTGCAGCAGAATGTTACATTCCTATACCCCGGATCAAAAGTCGTAAGACATGCGGTGGATCTGTCCCGTCCTCGTGCTCTATCGTGCATGCCAGTCTGAGACATGCATGGCCGCCTGGCTAACTGCATTGCGCGCTTATTATTATTTTTTTAACCTGTTTTGCGAATGTGCATCCCACACAAGTCCGCTACAACTTTGGCTGGTGAGGTCTCGTATTGCAGACGTCAAGACTGTTGACACATGACCTCCAGACTCAATCTACTCTCAGCTTCTCTACCAAGTACTTACTCATATCCAGACCACACATCAGGGCCACGGAGATGCTCTTGCTATTTTAGACTTCAACGCGTCTTTCCTTAGGGCATGGACTGGGTACTGTTTTGGTTAGTTGCAGTCAATCTGGAAACAACGTCGAATTACTTCCATACTAGTTAGGCCATCTCGAGCGAACTTAGACCACAGGCTACAACCCTCGGGTGACAACTATAACAACCTTAAATGTTTATCCTCCTTCGGCATTTCTCAAATTAGCTTTCCGAACGACCAAGCTACCAGACCCCCACCACCCATGATAGCCTCTGATTCAGATCACCGAAAAAAATACAGTACACCGCAATGATCGGCGCAAGGAACCCAAAGGGTGTGTCTTGGGGCGGTCAGTACCCCGTTTGGCTGAGATCCTCTAATGACGACGACAATCAAAATTCTCGCGCTGATACACAGATTTCTCGCGACTGCGATTTAATGGCGCGATGAGCGCGATGCGCGCGCACAGAGTCTGAACGAGAAGGGCCCTCTTCTTCATGTCGACAGTGGACCCACTAGAGGTAGTACGTGTATCTGTCGAGGAAAGTAACGTTCCCGCTAGTAGGGCCATATTCCCAGGAAGTCCACTCGTTATGCCCCGTGATCGATACTATGCGAGCATGCCAAGTTGGCATGGAATTTGCACGCGACATTTTTTAGTGAGGTGGTTGCTCCCAGGGATCTTTTCGTTAGCGGATTGATGCAATGATGCTTTCATAGATAACGCGGCGAGCAGACACGGCGTGCTGATCTAGGCAGTCAGGGAGGCACTGCGCACTGCTTTCGAGTGGCATCAATCGAATCTGGCACGATCTCGAGAAGCTTGGAAACGAGAATGATTCCAACCTCTGCTGGGAACTTTTGATCACTCATCAAAACTGGTACAACCAATCACCTGCCTCGCTGACAGCGCAGATACCCGTCGTCCATCACAAGCACCTACCCGTACACCGGTGTACTAGACTGGACTCGTCGGTCCAGGATCCGTGGTAGGCAATCGGCACACACCTAACCCATATGCACGCTCCCGTGACAATAATCTGGGAGCATGGGCCCATACTTTGTATGTACCGACGCATTTGTCATGACCTATGCGGACTATTACCTTACCAAAGTACAAGTACACAAAGTGTTCTCAATACAACTTGAAAGACGACTCCTTCGGTTCAGCTATTTGTTCTCCCCGCTCACACCACCCTTACACTCCACACCATCTTTCCCCGATCTGGGCCACGGGACCACAACTCGTGCACGCCACTGTGATCAAACAACAAGCTGGCAAAGGACGACCACTGCTTGCTTGTTTGCGTGAATTGAGTCACAATTCATGGCCTCGTTGGGTCGAACACGGTGATGCTAAGACTTTGAGGCATCTCGTGTGAGTGGCACCTCTCCTTGGGCTCTTCGGTACCATCAAGAGGTACATGCATTGGAAAACGGTACCGGCGCCAAGTATGTGCCTCACCAGTCCGTTGGACGCTCATGAAGCTGCAAATTTTAGTTTTTGCACATTGGTTGGCTGCCTAGACTGGCGCAGCAGATGTCAAGGTGCAACGGGGCCGTGGTCTCAGCCTTGTCTGGTGCACACTCATTGGACAAGACTTCAGAAGATAGAAGGTACTAACCAATGGACTTATGTCCACGACGGGAAGTAAAACTCCGGGAGCCTGCTGCAACGTGAGCGCACCGTCATGCAGCTCACGAAGCTTCAAAAGGCGCCCTTGGTAGGATTGTGGCCTGTGGTTCCATGATTCCATACAACAGTGACATGAAGTTTCTGTTCCCTCAACGTATGGTACAATCGTTATAAGGTAAGCCCCGAGAATAGTGCCTACTCAACCTCAAAAATTTGAATCTTCTCGCACAGCGCTCTTATCGAGCTCTTTCACCCCAACCTCCCCAACTGATCCTCACCCCTGGACACTGATCTGGTCTGGCTTTGCATATCATATGGCTTTGATTGTATCTAGGTATGATAAGCAATAAAGCTCAGTCTGAACGTTACGCATGTCTCTGAGAAAGTTGTTCTTCGACCGAGGGCTTGTTTGTCCCCGTCCAGACCACAAGTTCTAGAATACCCAGACGTAGTCGTTTGATAACTTGTTTCCAAAGCCGGCTGAGGCTCATGATGGTTCTCCTTTCTGGTAATTGGCCCTGTCACCAAGTCTGGACTTGAAAGTCTCGCCGCAGTCTGCTGTTTTGTACTGTGGAATTTTAAGAATATACGAAGCGTGTGTTAACCTTCCAAGCAAAGCAAAATACTCATCTCGCTGACTGACCAGCCCCTGTGTTTGTCTTCGCCTCCGAGGGCAACAGACTACGTCTCAGTCTACGCGAGCGCTGGCACATAGCTATGTTGAGTCAAATGCCGTGTATAATTCTACTGTCCACACGGTAAACCGCATTCCGTCCTCGTTTTACTTCCCACTCGATACTGAAATCTTTCAAGCAAATACGTCCCATGAGGCCATGGGAAAAATAGCCCACGAGTCTTATCGTCTAATATTTTGTAGAGTCCCTATGGGGCTACCCAAATCCAGAAAATCACGACTTTTCTTATTGCAATATTCGGATGAGAGCTAGAGTTCCACGAAGAAGCTTCAAGTCTTTCTGAGTCTTACAATGCAATTGCCTAGGTATGATATCCAACGGCACCTAACTTCAAAGACCAAAATGTCTACCTTGTGCGAATCGCCGATCCCAACCACATATTTAGCCGTCACCACTACCCAGGTTAACTATCCTTATTGTAGAAAATCAAAAGTCTCTTAATTCTTTTAATGCTGACGTTTCTAGCAGCTGGCCCTTCGGGCCTTATATAATTAGCAAAGAAGCTAAGTTTCAGCTAAGTTGACGAACCCATAAGTGGCGCACACCCTTAGTGGCGCACCCACAAATAATCACCAATTTTCTTACCACGTTATTTCAACACCACACAACTAATTCAATCAAGCAACTACAATACAGTCCTCTTGCACAACTATACTTTCGGCTTCGCTCTCTTTAATAACATTATTTACAGCCCCTAAAACCTCCTATTAGGTGCGCATTGTATTATCAATCATAGCGAACTTAGAATTCGGACTTAACTCAACCTTCCTCCCCTTTTATAGCTGACTAGTTACAACTTTGGCTTCCGATACCTCAATCCTTTTTAGGGCTTATGCTAATAATATATCCTTCTCGTCAAAACCTTTTATAACCTTTCTAAAGAGAAGACTATCCTTATTAAATAAGTCGATCTAGTCCCTTAGATCTTGAGACTTCCGTAGCATTAACTAGATCGTTTATTGCATATCTAATACCTTTAGTAGTGTAAATTCAGCCTTTCTAATCTCTCCTAGGGTCTTTTGAGTGCCATTTTGAGTCCTTTTAATGCTATTTTCCAATAATAAGGGACTTAAGAGTGGCTTACTCGGTGCCACGGGCTAAAGACCAGTTGCTTTCTACCCAGATCGAATGCTTTGAGAAGAAGGACCGTCCAGTCGAGAAAGACGATAGTTATCAAGGAAATCCCTCTTTCCAGCAGTTATTAACTCTTCCTACTAGTATAGTTGATTAAGTCTCTTTCGGTAAAACCGCTTAAGTAATAAGAAGACCCCTAGATTAAGAGGTTGAAGGATGTAGGATATATGAGTGGGCATTCGAGTGCCGTATTTTCATTAGTCCAAGCGTTTTCGGTTGCCGTAAACTGCTAACCTTTATATTAATCCATCTAATGAGGAAACCGCTATTATTATATTAATTTGCCCTTAAAAATGAAAAGTGTAGGAAGAGAGTGGCTACTGTGTTACACTCAACGGCTACAGGGGTAATGCGACGGCCTAGGGGCTATAGCTAAGGTGTTATGACCCAAAAGACCAACAGCAGGTCATGGAACAGGCCAGCTCTCGGCTGTGCCCAGAAGAGCCTGACATCCAACACATCAAGCGGGGAAGATTTCTTATGTAAACAAAGTGACTAAGCAGGGTCACGTGATGGATCAGTATGGATCGGTAGCTGATCCATACTGAGGCCGCCACGGATCAGAAGGATCAGTGTGGTGATCCAAATGATCCAGTACTGAAGATGGTACGAAAGCAATAGGATATAAGGACACGGTCAGCACCGGATAGATAGCATTTCCTTCATAGCTCTTCAGTCGTCAATCTAAGTATTCAGTCTACCTACCTGAATAGCCTCACGGCTTCTGATCATCACTCGCACGAACACCAGTCTTGATATTGCTCCCCTGTTATCTCTACTACCGTATTGTTAGCATAAACCCTCTGACACCTTCTATATACTCACGGGTATTTAGTGTGATCATTACACATACCCCTTAAGGACCTATTCCGGGTCTAATTTGGGTGGTGCGGCCGATTCTAAAGCCGTACTTTAGCTCTATGGCAATAATGCCACGGCGTTCTTTATTCATACCCTCTATTATATTAAGGAAGCTATTAATAGTCCAGATAGTACCTCCTTAATTAGGCGTTTTAAAGCCGAAGGAGGGTCGCTAGCGGAGGCTTTTGCTTATCTTATAAGGGTTGCAGATAAGATCTGAAGCTAGCGCTTTAACGTCTTTGGGGATTCCCCTGACGTACTTAGCCATCTCTCTGATAACGGCCTCGCTCTTGTGCCCAAATCTGACGTGCTGTAACGATAGATTAAGATCTTTTGAGGGCTGTGTTTCCGGAGATCTAATATCTTCGGCTTCTTCAGCCAGGAAGCTATACAAACTATAGTTCTACTGAATCTGGAAAGTGCTATCTATAATGCAGATTAGAGACCCATCTTTTATAACTAGCTTACAGCCATCCAGCCTATAGCCCCTCTTATAGAGTTGCTAGAGGCTAATAAGGTTGGTCGGAAACTCGGGCTAAAAATAGACCTTTCTTAGATCTAAGGAATAAGTAACCTATCTATTGATTTAACAGTGAATTATTACCTTCCCGTGCCCTTAAGGAATTCGTCTTCCTCCCCCTGTAATAATTGCAGGGTAATCGTTTCTCTAGTAAAAGGATTTAAACTAGTGACGTTTATTGAAGATATAGTAGCTGGTGCTAGAATCGAGCTTAATAGTATTAATACTATGATCTTTATTGCTTTAGATAGAATAGAATGAGTATTATACGCTTTGGCCTAAACAGCCGGACTTATCTGAGCTATTCTGGGCTTTAGCGAAGTTTATACCCTCTTCCTTTGTCTTTTGATTGCCGTTCTTCTTTTACGTCTTCATCCACTAGGCGGGTGCTTTTAATGAGTGGAGTTTAAAGCAGGTCTTAATAATATATCCAGTTATATTATAGTTTGAGAATTATTTCTTAGACTTATTAGAGCCCTTTTTGTAATCGGATTTGGGTTTTCCCTTGCTCTTATTAATAAAGTGGGCAGTCTCGATGCTATTACTACTTACGACTCTATTTTTATCTTTAAAGTCTTGTTAAACAGCCTTGGTAAGAGGCAGGAACCTATTACGGAGTTTGCGCCGTATCTCTATTGCCCAAGAGGGATATTCCTCTTCCAGATAATTGACGAACTAAAGGGAATGCTTAATCGGGTTAACAACGCGCCCGTAATAGGTTAAAGTCCTCCTAACACTCTTAAAAGCAGCTATAAACTTCTAAGCGCTCGCAAACTGGCTAGGTCGGAAAGAGCGCAACTAAGTAAGTAGGTCTTAATAGTATATAGGACTAATACCCTAACAAGCACCTAATAGCTTAATTAGGGCAGCATATGGGTCCTTAATACCTACGATTTTTTTATTTTTTGTTTCATTACTTGCATAGAGGCCGTTAGGCCTATGGCAAGGCAGCTATCTAAAGCTACTAGTACTATAAACTACAGCTATTCCCGCCCCTTAATAGACTAGTCCCCCCAGTCTAGAGACAACCTATACATCCTACTAATACTTTATCTTCTACGGGGATTCAGAACGTAAAAAGACCGTTTGGCGCCGCAAGGCTAAAATCCAGTAAAACAACGAAAGAAAAGGCTTTATCCACCATTGGCCTCATCGCCATCCACAAGCCGTCCAGTAGCTTTAATAAAAGCTAATAAATCCTTCCGCCCAGCCTTAGTGTAATGATCACACTAAATACCCGTGAGTATATAGAAGGTGTCAGAGGGTTTATGCTAGCAATACGGTAGTAGAGATAACAGGGGAGCAATATC